>JAOUQU010419828.1:0-10843 GCA_028566735.1 Ammoglanis amapaensis
ATGGAATTTGGCCGACTAGTAATTTTTTCGGTCGACCAACGAATAATCGATTAATTGCGGTCAGCCCTAGTAAATACATACATACATAATTATAAAGCATAAGTGAGTGTGCAGGATTGACTTTAAATCCTGATAAAGAAATCATGAAATGTCGTGTTAAACTGTTTTTCATACTGACTTAACATTTAACTGTTACAGCAAAGCCTCTGCGTCACCCAATGTGAACCTCCAAAAATACTACACATCAAAACAGCATAGTGACGCATTCCACAAGAGGAATCACTAAAAGCATCAAAACAATGGACTGCTCATGCTTGTAGTTAAAGTAGTCACTCACTGCATATGGCAGTGCCTTGACGTTTGCAATGTTTCATTTATGATTCAACATTTCATTTGTTGTTCAATATCATTATTCAACTGCTAAAATTCTCTGCTTTCTTGCTCGTCGTAAACACAAACCTGACAGAACCATCATAAACTATATTGAATTACTTTGTGGTGCATATGACCTTGAAGCGCCGAACTATAAAAAGAATACGATGGTGTTTGGGCCAAAGTGTTATCTTTCATCAAGTCGACACAATTAAGAATTCAGCCTTTAAAGTCACACAATGTCCTGTCAGTGAAAACAAAAGACAGACCCTGCAACACTACACCGACACCAACATATAACAAAACTGCTTATTAGAAAGTTTGTTTTGTTTTGCACAAGATACATATTTTACATCTCAGCAGATGTGTCCTGCTACAGAAAAAGCCTATTGAATAAACATGTCCCAAAGACGAAATCCCCATAATGAGTTAATATATTAATTACACTTTTACACTTTGTCTGGTTTGGGCTTTATTTGTCTGAACAATTAATCAGTAAATGATAATAACTGTCAGAAATTTTTGTGTGAATTGTACTCTTCCAAAATATGATCCAGCCCCATCAGTCCCGCATTAACATTATCATTAACAGTAGAACATTAATTAGAAGGATGCTGATTCAAGGTCCACCAGTACCAGGTTGCCACTATTGGGCCCTTGATCAAGGCATTTAATTGCTTAGACAATACAGTGCCATACTACTGTAACTTGCTTTGGATAAAAAAAATGTCTACTAAATTCTGAAAATGTAACATGGTAGAAGTTAGACTTATGGTAGACAAAGTACCCATGTTTGTTTCAGAAGAAATTATAATGAGCATAGAAACAATGTAAAAAAAAGATGGTACTTAAATATAAAGTGGCTGTATAATAAGTATTTTGTTACAGTTTGACGGTAATTCTGAGCTTTGACACTGTTATTTAATAAAACAATTAAAAACTCTTGTAAAAACAATAAAACCAATTAGATTCAGGAACATAAGCTTGATAAATTACTAAAAAATTGCAGTTTAACATTTATGTTTATGCTGACTGTTTTTACACAAAGAATAATTACTTTTCAATATAGAAATAAGGAAGTGGAACTGAAGATGACTGTATGTCATCACCCACACACACTTCACATTTTCATTCTGACTGTACTTGTAAGTGCAGAACTGAATCTAACTTAGTCTTCAGCTTATTACAATTACACTGAATGTTTGTGATATAAAGAAGTTTATCAATACAATTATATAATATAGAATATATAAATAATATTTAGACTTTAGTCAATTTGATTGGTCAGATTGGTCAATTAGTTTAGGAAGATTCCATTGCTAGGTATGCTGATAAAAAGGCCCTTGACTTCATATGAAAGTCATAATATTGGATTAAAATTTCAGAATGAACCATTAGAATAATGAAAACTTTCTAGTTTACGCATGCTGATGCATAATTATGGTAACAAATCTAAAAGTTAAACTAGCAGCAGCCACAGTCCATGTCCGTTTTAAATTAAACTTAAAACTACTAAAAGTTTTTGAAGGATTTGAAGATGCTATTTAATACCTCCTCAACAGGAACCTCTTTTATCTGGATGAGATGGTTTTACTGTTAGAATCATGTGGTTTTTTCTATAACTTTTAACACCATACAGCCTATTTTGCTCCTCAAAAGAGACAAGCTGATTGTTGACCCACACCTGGCAACCTGGATTACTACTACCAGAATAACAGACCATGATATGTCAGGCTGGGGAACTGTACAGAAACTGAATAGTAGCACAGGAGCACCACAAGTAACTGTACTAACGGCGTTTCGGTGACCTACCACATGTAGAAGTTCTTGGATGTCACAGTTGTTCTTGGGTGTGTCAGGAATGGGCAGGTAGGGTAATTTTCTTGTATGGTGTCAGAGGACACACATACTGTACACCAAAAACAAAGGAAACTGTGGTGGACTCCCAAAGGGCAGTGTCGACAGCCTCGACAGCCAATTTCGATTGAAGGGAGTGACATAGTGCTAGTTAGTACCTACATATACCTTGTGGTACACTGGACTGGTCAACAAATACAGACTTAATGTCCAGGAAAAGTAAAAGCCGACTTTACTTTTTGAGAGGGCTGAGGTACTTTAATATATGCAAATCGATACTGCAAATGCTCTGGGGGGAAAACAATTAATCGTGCTGGGGCAATGGTTGGCTTTGAGCTGGAACCACTGATTACACTAATTTTAAAAAAGAAAACAAACCAAACTATCTAGCATTTACCCACAAATGCCATATGCTAACATCTTGGCTAATGCTTACTGAGACAAAACAAAAACAACATTGATTATGACAAAAACAAGTTTAATCATTGTCAATGTGCAATTAATAGAACAGATCTCCAACACATTTTCTCACTTTTCAGATCAATAATGTCTGTGTAAGCATCTGGTATGCCAAGTAGCACCATTAAGGCACAAACTTCGATGTCAATGATGGGCCACTGCAATGAAATGATTGCATGAACCACTTAACTATCTAAAAATAGCCTTTTACCTTTATGCACGCAAAGTGCAAACATAAGTATCCGCCAATGCCGGTAATTTACCAGATACTGTAACTTGTCTGTAACTGTAAAACTTTTGCAACTTGTAATTTATTCATTTTCTTGATTTATGACTTTTTTTGGTTTGTTCTTGGCTATTTTGGTGTATCATGTTCAGATTTGATTAATATAGTTTACTCTTTGTGTAGCAATTAAGTTACTTCTAGATAAATGTGCTTTGTGTGTCGATCATGGTATATGTCAGTATCTCGGAACTATCGCAGTATGAATGGGTACGATCTCTTTAAGAGACTTTCTTTGAATAGTAGAATAAATTGTTGCAATCTGGCAACCCTGTCTGATAAAAATAGCTGTAAAGAATTGGCATGGGCAAGTTTTTACTATAATTGTAACAGAAAGTTACAAACTTTGGTTTCTCTTTTGCAATTCACAAGTTTGTTGCAGCATCTGAATGGCAGGTTTTGCCACAACATGCTGTATACATTACGCAACAGTAATGGATTAAGATCCCACATATTTTTCTCACCAACATCTGATGCAGTGAGGCTGATATCGGCCGATACTGATACTAAATATTGTATCAGTGTTGGCCCTAGAAAAAATTAAAGTTGTTCTGTTCACAACCCTAAACTGAATTCATTACAACAAAAACAATTATAGAAGAAATACATTAATTATACTTTATTTCTTGCAGAGTAAAGATAGTATATACATACATTGAATATAAAGTGCAAACTTTGCTATAACCATAAGGCACTGCAGTATACAATAATTGGCACATAACCTTGAATTAAATAAATTGTACATTTAGTGATATTTTAATACGTGTTTAGTTATATAAACCATACCTAATAATGTACATTTTCTTACTTGATTTTTACTTTAATAAATAAATTCTTTTAAAATACATTGAGAACATTTCTCTGTCAAGTTATCAAAAGCAAGCTTATATGCAAAATACACAAGCAAAAAAGTAACAATTAACCATCATTACTTTATACAATCCTTTAACCATATAGCCTAAATAGAAAATATTAGGCAAACAAATGTGTACAGATAAAGTTGTAATATACATTCACTCATCGATAAGGTGTAAATCTTAAATGTAAAATATAGAATCAATACACCTGGATGTAAAAATACACAAACTTCACAATACAATATGTACTGTGTGTGTTTACACACTATATGGACCCAAGCATTGGGACACCCATTCTATTACTGAATTCAGATATTTCAAACAAACCTCCTATACAATATAAAACCAATTATTTAAAATATGTTATAAAATATTTCAGTCACTCTGTCTGATGAAAGACAAATAGCAATCTGACAGTAAAAACATAAAGAGGAATAACTGAATTATAACTACTCTCAACATTGCTAAAGCTCATCTGGAGTAAAAAAAACCTGTGATCCCAGCATGTAGTGTAAGCCCACACGAAGGTCTTTCAGGTGGACTTCAGGTATTTTCTTAAAACTAAAGCTAACCTTTTCCGTTTCAAACAAACTGACCAATCTCTGATGCCTTCTGCACTTTTTTTCTGAGGGGGCCAGCAGTTCGATAGAAGTAGTAGTGCGTCCCTGTGTCAAAGTCAAGCTATTTGTGCCATTGCCGCACACAACAGCACAGATGTAGAAGATGTAGGGACCCGGGTGTTTCACCCTCACTTCGCTGCCATGCTCTAACTCCAGACTGCTGTTCCAGGTCACTGTAAAGTTCAGCGTGTCACCTTTATTTTGCGGAACTGATGAAAAAACGAATAAAGAAAGTTAGTTGTAATTAATTTTTTACTAACATTTTTTAGCAATTGCATTTTACTATATCACTCAAACACAAAAAGGTTTTTTTTAAACGTTGATCTAAACCTGCTTCAACATTAATATATTTACAGACAAATCTAAGGGTCATTGATAAAATTATTTATGATTATAATAAGGTTACTGGTACTGTTTATATTTTACACGTTAATTTTTTTATATATCTGCTTTACTTGGCTTAACTTGATAACAGTATCTAGAACATTTTAAGCTGTATTTTCCACTAGTTATGTATTGGGGTCTGTAATCAGTTAAATACATGAATACATTAATGCAAAGACATTCTTTTAG
This sequence comes from Ammoglanis amapaensis, assembly GCA_028566735.1. Classification (NCBI taxonomy): domain Eukaryota; kingdom Metazoa; phylum Chordata; class Actinopteri; order Siluriformes; family Trichomycteridae; genus Ammoglanis; species Ammoglanis amapaensis. The sequence goes on from JAOUQU010419828.1 coordinate 5,022, forward strand.
AAAGCAAATGTGTTCTGGCATGTGGAATGTCTATGTTTGTTACATGATACTGTACAAAGCACTGTGTACATGTACTCAGGAAGAGAATCCTATCCACAAACAAAAGTGATCACTATAGTCGATAGAACCTTATGTTCAGGCAGTGGGAGGGGGCAGTTCTCCCCTTGACCCATGACTGAGATTTAAATTAGGTTTGGATCCTTACTGCACTGACATGAAGCAGCATAAAAATATTTTTTATAAATAAATGAATTCAGTGGAATCAAATCATGGCTGTGTTCCAGTCTAATAAAGATCGGTCATTCGCTTACTCGGTTCATGAAGAATGATAAAAGAATCAATTCATTTGTTTTCTTTGGGCAGGACAATATATGTTCATTAGTTAGGAGGACAAACCATAACAAAATTCTTTCTATGCATATGGCTACTCTTATGGATGATAGGGTCAAAGCGCAGGGTTCAGGTTGGGATCAGGCCCCTGAAGCAGTACAGGTCTCCTCTCACGCTAAAAAGAACAAACCATAAAATATGTATTTATTTATTTTGGAAATATGTAAAATCGTCTAAAAAAATAAACAAATGGAATACACTTATATAGATTTCATCTCAAAGATCAGTTGAGCAGCTGTTCTGGTATTTAGTACATAAACAATTCAATTCTACATATAAAAATGATTGTTATGGTTCTAGTGGGTTTACTTCGGGTGCTCTGATTTCCTCTTGAATTCATGATTTGTTAATTATAATCATAATGGTTTTAGAATGCTTATATAAACAAAATTAAAAATGTTTTAAAAAATAGCAAAAATATGAAAAGGTGGTCATTTGTTAATGTGTTTGTATAAAACATAAGGAAATGTAGAATGTCAATTATGAAATTGTAAAATTGTAACTGAAAACTGTAACAATAAAATGATTAATAATGATGCATACTTTTGCTTTTTCATACTTGCAATACATCATCAAGCTAGAACCCCCACCACCCCCACCCCCTCTTAATATAACCACTGTACGATCCCCACCCACCCAGTTGATACCTGTTAAAGCATGTATGTCATACAAACACTCATACAGGAAGCAGGGATGACACAAAACCTCCAGGCCCATGGTGGTTTTCATGTGATGCCACAACAGAGGGGTGAATTCACAGAAATAAAATAAAAGCTACATGAAGAAAAATTAACACTCGGCACAGGTGGCCATGAGTATCAATCAAAAGAGACTGACCAATCAGAGATATTTGAGCTCTCCAAACTGGCAGGGGGGAAGAAAAGTCCAGTAAAATCTGAAGAACGAATAAATAACAATAATATACTATATAATGACTTTCCCCAAAGCACATGCAAAATCCGACCCGGTCAAAAGTTTCTTCAACCCAACAATCGCCCAAAGCATATATGAAAAAAACATTGGACACTCTAGGAAGCAAGTCTTTAAAGGTCCTTGGGTGACCAAAAGCTCAAAACCCACATCTAATAAAGTTTCAGACATACTGCCAATATTCACAAGTGCAAAGCTAGCAGACATTGATTTAGCAATAATGGCAACATTGCAAATACCAATGACTAACTAGTAATGCAATAACAGACAAGGTTTTAAATAAAAATGCTTGATTGCAAGTGCTGACTACTAGTCTTTCAAAAAGCAATTTATCACAATAATGAACATATATTGTCCTGGCTTTTTTATCTGAAACTGATCATACGGTCACTATGATGTTACTTAAACCTTTACAGCCAATCAGGGGACTTAGACTCTAAATCAAGTCAGTGAGATTTGTGATAAGTTGCTGATTCAAAATGAACTTATATTCCATATATTCCATGTTATAACGCATTTGTAGTGAAATGTTAACACAATTGTACTTGATTGGCTATTTAATTTTTGACAATTTTAGCAGACGCTGACCTTACTTTGCAGTCTCAGAGAAATCACCACTGATTGAAAGCTACAGATCTCAAGTGTTAGCGTGCTCATTTGAAATGCTAGCTTTTTGCACCTCTGTTTATTACCATGTTTATTACGTTTTATTACGATAATTACGATTGCTACTAACTGTGTATAAAAACTGTGTGAATTTGAATGTTGAACCATTTCAACATTCAAATTCAAATTTAACCTTCAGAAAGAAGATTACTGGTTTATATACAATACCCAACCATTCTAAAAGTTCACGATAAGACAACCTTCTCAGGTTTAAACAATACACAATAAAATGTGTTCATCATTTTAAGTGAATGTAAAGATTAGACATGTATTTTATACACCAGTGCATTAATATAACGCAGCTGTCTATGTTAATTACTACTGAGACCTCTTTTTCCATAGCCCAAAAGGGCTCTAGGTGATGGAAGATGGAGGTGGGAGGTGAGACAACAACAGTTTTGGCAAGTGTTACCACAAAGTTACCAATAAGTCTGGGTATTTATGATTATTGAAATGGAGCAATGTGACCTTACCTTTCAACATGTTCAAGTAAATTCCATTGTCTCCAGACTGTGAAAAATGAAGAACAAGATTAGTATTTAGAAAAGGCACCCAGCATAAAAGAATACTATACAATATCTGGTACCAGATCTATTATTTAAAAAAAAATGAAATAATAAAATTTTAAATGTAAGTCACCATGAGAGTGCCATGAGAAAGTTACAATTAAAGCATAAAGGGCTTTTTAATTATGACATGGTGAAGTAATTTACCAATTGTGAGGTATAATTGAATTGTATTTCAGTTGACAAATAGTAATAATTGGAATATATAAAAATGCAATACATATACAAATAAATACAAATATTTTTCATATAATTGCAATCTTAACTGGTTTAATTTTTTTTTGTTATTTATTACATTTATAATTTTAACTGTTTTACATCTTTCCAGTTCAAATATAATTTAAGAATAGTGTATATAAACAAGTATATTCTCTAAAAATAAGCGTAGTATAATTAATGACATTTATATGATATAATAAACTGAACTAAAATGCAGGTAAATGCAAAAAATCAAGCTCAAGATTTTATAAAGATTTGTTAAGTTGTGCAAAACTAAAGGGGATTTTTGAGCTGAATTAAATGCTACGACATGTAATAGCACAACTGACTTTGTTACAGTCAGTTCTGTAGGTAATTCTGTGGTAAATCCCCCTTTTTTAACCTCGAATAGAACGCAGAAACGCTTCATGGTGTTAGAGATTACAAGTTTACGGCAACACTGCCCTCTGCCGTTAAAGCGTATTCAGTTCATAATAAATATCACTTTCCAAATTCTTTTCCAGGAAGCATAAATGTTTACAAAAGACAAACAAATGGTAAATAATCGCACAATCAACAGTTATTGTTGTCATGTCACTAAATGTTTATCATGCCAATTATTTACCCTGCTTAAGGTCACAGTGGCTCTGATTCATTAAGCAAACCGCAGAGAACACCATCCAAGTCTCTCTCTCTCTCTTACACACACACACACACACACAAACTATTTGGACACAAAGCGAACACACAAGTCCATCAGCACAAGAAATAAAACCCAGACCCTTCTTTTGAATGCTAGATCCACTGGGTCCTGATTCAACATTAAAATTTAATTATTCGTTCAATTTAATTTTATTGGCATGTGGCAGACAGTATATACCTCTTGTCGTTCACACATTATTTTTTATTTCGTAGAATTTATAGTAAATAAATGTTTAAAATTTAAATAAGCACTGTAGAAATGGTCACGTTTACAATGTAGTGTTCCATACATTCATTTATTATACGTGTTTTATCTTGTTTAAAACGCAGTAAAATTTTTCTGTAATCTGTGTGCCCAAAACGACAGAATAAAACGCAGTGATTTGGAAAATGTTTGAGTGTAAATAAGCAGAAACTCTCACCTGAACACCATCACTCCGTCTGTGCCAGAGGTAACAGCAAAACGCCGCGCATGCGCAGATCAGCACGCTCTGAGCCACGAGGAGCAGGATCGGTAGTTTGCTGGGTCCGCGCTCCTCTCGGCTGATAGCACCGAGGCCCCGCATCTTCGCCTCTGGATCAACGGTGTCCATTGTTACAAATGAGCATCTTCGAGCCTCTCTGGCCCTTTTAAACCGGGTGGGCAGGGTGGGAGTGGACCAAAACCAGAAAGCGATATCAAAACATACGTCGCTCAGCTCTCCACACAGCGTCCGCTACGGAAGTACCCTGCGTAAATACCACACCATTCTGTCATTACCACAACACATCATGGGGACGTCCTTCATCTTCTCTACTACTTTTTAACAACTTTAATATACACGCAAAATTCTTCATTTGTTTCTTTCATGTAATATTGTAAGTTACATGCGTCAAACTCAAGGCCCAGGGGCCAAATATGGCCCGTCATGTCATTTAATGTGGCCCGGAAAAGCTTAAAAGATCTGATTGACTTGGTTATATTTATTAACCTTTATACTGATGACTTACAGTTATTGCTGGCCCTTTGAGGACAATCATAATGCTGATTAGATCTTCTGTAAAAATGAGTTTGGCATCCCGTCGTCGATTATTGACTGCACATAATTACTGTACTGTACATTTCTGAGTATGTGTTAAACTAAGTAAGAGTGTGTATTTAACAAAGAAACAATAATTCGCTTTAATGTGCCAAGATTTTTCGTCAAATACAAAAAATATCATGTGTAAGACGTTTTAGATGAGAGTGACTCCTATTAGTAATTTAATGTAACTCTTACAGCTGGAGTGCATCCAAACCCTGGATCGTATTGCTGTAAAGTGATAGTGACCACCAAGTCATACTATAAATATGATGATTTTAATAGTTACTTTACCTCGGGTTTAGATTTGATGCAGAAAGAATGTTATTTTAAATAAATAAAATTTAAAACAAAGTCACCCAAAGTTACTTCTTATTAATAGAGAGACATCGAGCAGCTTTTTATTATTTCTGAAGTTAACGTGTTTTTATAGTGTTTCTATAGTTAAAGTATATTTTATAGTGATGTAACTATGTCCAACCCAGTTAACCAGCAATAGCGAGTCGGGGCAGTTCAGTCTCAGCTGTGCAGGTGGAAAAATTCCATTACGCTACTTGGGAACCTAAATAAAGCAGAAAGATATGAATATAACCTTTAATAAATTAATCATTTAAAAAATTCACATTAAATACAATAATAATTGTATTGTAATAACAATTGTTGTTGTAGCTGCCTCTGTTTGAAAATAATAATTTTATATTTTGGGACCACCAGGCAATAGTAGCATAAGAGGGGAAAACCCAGTATAAGTGAGATTTTTGTCAACTTAAAATGATTTTACACTTAACCGATTAGATTTTGATAGTTACTTTACCTCGGATTTAGATTTGATGCAGAAAGAATGTTCTTTTAAATAAATAACATTTATAACAAAGTCGTTTAGTGTCTTTTCTAGACTTCAATTTCAGAGTAAAGTACTTGATTTTGACTTTTAACTCTATTAACTCTATATTTTCTGCCTTGTTTAGAAATTTTGGTTGGTTTTTGCTTCCTTTTTTCACTACTATTTTTATACACCAGTATATAAAAATTCCTCATTTATCAGGTTTTGTTGTGATTATAGGCAATGGACAGCAGACCTGGTGGTTAGATGCAGTGTGTGCTTTTGGCTGTCATGCATTTACATAACAACAGTTGTTGAACAATTTTAGGAATGGTAGTTATAATAATTTAATAATAATAATAATAATAAATTATTATAATATGATAATAAAAGAAAAATCTACTTACAAAAATGTGAAACCCTTTCTGGGGTTTCATCAATAGATCCACTTAATTATGAGATTGTTTAAGGGTCATTATATATATA
>JAOUQU010419839.1:0-10843 GCA_028566735.1 Ammoglanis amapaensis
ATGGACATGTTTCAATACAGAAAGACAGAATCCCAAATACAAGCATCATTACAACAGGTCATCAAATGCAAGAACAAAATCTGGGTGAAGAGATTTCCAAAACACTTTGGTCATCATCGTCATTGTCTCTGATCACCCCTAGGTGGTAGCAGAATCGTTATTGATTTGTATGGTGCATGGAAGCGAACGAGGTTGGATATCACTGACCTACACAACACTCTGAAATGAGCACTGGTCAGGGTGAAAATATAAATACTGTATGAATTTTAGGGAAATATAATTTTTATTTATTCATTTATTAACGTGTTTGTGATCATGTTTTTCTTTTTCATCCAAATACTGAATTACCTCTTAATTCTTATGTGGATAATTCAAGAGGATTAAATAACAGCACCATCTACATAAACATCAATTCAAATTATGCAACAAGTGAATCGATCCTAAAGCGATTCGTGCTGCATCGTTACATTTTTATTATACGAGTATATGTGAGTATATGTGTAATATATGTGTCTATAAATATATACACATATATACAGATACATGCTAATATAAAGATCTCTGAACAGATAATGGTTATTGCTTGAGGTTTCCTACAGTACAGACCTCGGCATTGAAAAGGATGCCCGTACCCGGTGCCCGCTGCAGGCACAGTCAGCGACGAAGATGGGCAGGACTTAACTAGTGGTTAGTCTGAAATGTCACCTTTCCTGTTTCTGCTGCTGCTTTCTGCACACAAGGCGCGGCTGCACCGGCCTGCGGTCAGGTAAAGGCATGCAGGGTTGCCAGATTGACCCCAAATTCATGTGTAAAAAGTACATCTTTCTAGTTCTGAAGCAATGTTTTTGCACCCCCGGAGATATGAAACCACTTTCATAACAGTATCACTCTCACACACGCGCGCACACACACACACACACACACACACACACACACACACACACACACTATGTGGACAAAAGTATTGGGACACGCATTGTAATGAACTATAACTTCACTAATAACTCCACTGGTCAACGCCTCCAGCTTCAGCTCTGAAATAAACTGCAACAGCAATTCAAATCTTTCTTGATCAACATCAGTGACCAGAGATACAAACACTTGAATAAATGGACACAAACTCTCCACCTACTAACGATCATAACATGTCGTTTTCTTGTTTGTTACACATTACTTTTACGTTTAAGGTTAAACAATGTTTACATTTCCTTTTAACAAAAGTGGATACCTCGTACTGTAACCAATCTTATATTAAACAGAGATTTTCCCAGGCCAAATGATACCTAGTGGGTAGAGTGTTGGGCTGGGAACCCAAAGGCTGGAGGTTCAAATCCAGGCTCTGCTACACAGCCACTGTTGGGTCCTTGAACGAGACCATACGTTGGCTGACCCTGCACTCTGACCCCAACTTTCCAGACAAGTTGGGATATGCGAAGAGAAACATTTCATTGTACTGTACATCTATATATGTATAATGACAAATTTGAATAATAATAATAATAATAATAATAATAATAATAATTAATATATTATTATTTTTGTGTATATTAATTGTATTATGAATCTCTGCAAAAATAATTTCATGTGCAGAATTGTTTTGCACAGTGAACACCTACATCAGGAATAAGAGCAGTCATTGGTTATCTCAATTAAAGTTAGGACATATATATTATTTCCAAAAAATAAAATACGGTATAATTTTTAAGTGTCACTATATGTAGAATATTTTCACTTTCATTTAGATTTTAAAAAGGAGATCATTGTAAATTGCTTCATAAATACAAATCATCATTCCATCCTCAATACAATTGTGTTGTATATGTTGTTATAAATGTTTTTAGTTTTGTATAAATAAAGGCAGAAACCAAATTTTTTGCAATGTTACGCGACACGGCAAAACAATGTTTTTGTGAATTAAAGAAAAGAATTAATTGCTTAGTAATCTTGAGTCTTTATGATTGCCAGGTCCAGTGTGAACTTTCATATCAGCATCAGAAATTATGTCAGATTCTACTGTGAAAAATAAAAAACTTTTTTATAGTAAAAATCAAGTCAATGTGATGCATTGATCGTAACTCACTCACGTCACCACTACTGTAAACCTTTTTTTTTATTATTATTATTATTATAAAAAACAATATTTCCCCGGGTGATAAAACTCCATAACAGTTCCATGACGTGTCTGTCTTCACTGGAAAATAAAAGACACCGAATGACAGATCAAAATGCAAAAACAACAAAGCAAAACAAAACAAAACAAGCAAACAAGCTCTGGAGGATGCGATGAGGAAGTGAACTTGATTTGCACACCTTGCTGGGTCCACAGTGGATACAGCGAGTCGTCTGTTTGAATGGACACGAGTGGTACAAACAGTCCCTGGTTGTAAATAAGCTACTCATAAACCACTAAGGGACACGGTTAGGATGCAAACAAAATAAAACAAAAACACATGCATCATGTAAATATATGGAGGAATAACTGTAAACTGTAGTTACTGAGAAAAGAGACAGGAAGTGTGTAAGAGAGAGAGAGAGGGAGAGAGATAGTGTGTGTGTTTTAATAAAGTACAAACTGCAACTGTACCTAACTTTCTACAATTATGTAGTCATGACGACCAGGAGGCGTTATTTATGTCGTCACAGACTCTGAAGGTTACTGTTTCTACTGATAAGACTACACCGCAGGTAGACCGAGTTGGTACTTCAGTAGGTAGGTAGGTAAGAAGGTTTGGGACGTGGCCCCCACGTTTACCTTGAATCACGCTCAGGTGTTGCGGTCGGCTTCCGAGTTTACGCCTGGACATGATGATGATGATGATGATGATGATGATCTGACTGCAGTCCGCAGCTTTTCGTCTGTAAGCACTTCTACGAGCAACCGAATAGTCCGGAATGACTGAAGCGACCGGTTTCAAATGTGACAGCAAGCAAACACAACAACAACCCTGAAGCAGCTTCCTGACTGTGGTCACGGTCTCTGCACTCTGCCAGTCACGCTTCAAGTTCAGCCAGCTAGTAGCCCAGAAAAGTGGGCGGGGTGTCTAATTAACATAAGCCCCGCCCAACAGAAGCCACGCCTATTCACACTACAACACAGGGACTGGTCGACACTAATTGACCTCTCAAGCTGACCCACATCATTTAGATCTCTGGACCATCAGCACATGCTCCTTCTGATCATTACAAACATCTAAATTTAAAAAAAAAATCCTGAATTTTCTACTCCTTCAAGATTTCGATGGAGTTGTTTTTGACATTTGTGTCCGTACCCAAAAAAAAGTGGGGTTTGTGAGGTCAGGGGTTTATTAGAGGATGAGGAGGAGGAGGAGGAGGACAACACCTGGCTGGCAAACAGTCACTCAATTAATTCCCAACCTGTTTAATAGTGTTGAAATTAAGTGGCTCTGTGCAGGTCAGAAGCCTGGGTCATACTTTCTTATGATAGTAATGAGTGGGGCCGTAAACACATTCTGAAACAAAGATGAATATACGGTGATTTTAACACACAAGTCGAAATCAAAACTGTTCAAGTTCAAGTTGTTTTATTGTCATGATATGTATATGCACTGGCAGGACATACAAGATGCAAGAAATTGTTACTCGTCACCTCAAATTAGCAGCGAATAGCAATCAATGAAATATATTGATAGACGGATGTTAAGGCAAACGATACACGGGGTCACTGATTAAACATCAATGAGAAGACACGTCAATGAGAAAAGACAACGAGGACAATAAGAACCTGTCCTTACACAGTCACAGTTTGGTGACTATGTAGATAGCAGTATGGTATGTGGAACAGTAACAGTATACACAGTATAGTATAACCACAATACATGGAGTTGAAAATTCGGTTTAAAGTTACATGCGCAACTAGGAGGGGTGTTCACATACTATTGGTAAATTTGTATATATATATATATATGTGACAATTTCAGGATCTTCGTTTAGTCTTTGGACTGTTGCTGGAAACCAGAGTAGCTGAAGAAAACCTCACACAGGCATGGTGAGAACATGCAAACTGCACAGAAAGCCATTGATGGCTTGACCCAGGAGCTACGCCATTTTCAAAAAATCTCTCATTAATGGCAAAGCTGTAGACCGACCGACAGTATGTAGGCTAGTGTACATCCACTGAAATGCAGTGTAGCCTAGTGGGTAGCGCGTTGGGCTGTGAACCCAAAGGTTGTGGTTTCTAATCCAGGCTCTGCACCACAACTACTTAACCATGTCTGTTCCAGGAGTGCCGTACGTTGGCTGGCCCAACTTCCAGACAAGTTGGGATATGCGAAGAGAAACATTCTGTCGTCCTGTATAAGTGTAATGACCAATTCAATTTGTTAAATATTATGAATATATGAAAATGCAATAAAACAACTGTGAAGCAACCAAATTAGCATTAAAGTTCATAGTAGGAAGTTCAAATATGAAAAGAAAAGTGAAAAAATGTTCACAATTCTACTATGACCTTTCTTGGTAATTTGGTAACTTCATAGTTCTGCTGTTAAGGTTCTTTTTTCCCCTGTGAAATCAAACGGTTCTATTATTCTCAGCCAAAAGTTTGGAAATATGTATTTATTTAGTTTCTGGCTGATGTCAGAGAATAAAAAAGCAGCTTTAATGAAGCACAGCTGCACTGCTTTACACCAGTTAAAAAACAACTACTGGCTAAAGGATGTGGTGAGGAGGAAGTGGGTTTATCGAGGTCGCCTAAAGACAGGTGTGTGTTTGCTGCCCGCTTTAAAACCCAACAACTTTCACTTTTCACGACTGTTGAAGCTAAAAGTCCGGTGTGCGCCCCGTTACATCCAAAATCTGAGTTAAAATGACCACTAAATACCGAATATTTCAGCTTTGATCGAGATCATTCATATCACGTGTTTACAATGGAAGATAACGCTGTAGGCCGAAGTGCTCCACCTGGTGGCAGAACACAAAAACGACGCTGGATAAATTGCTCATGTTTTAGGTGATTAGTAATAATCTAAATTTTATAACCTCAATGCTGTATAAGTTTAAAGATACATCGTTATACAACAATATCTACTCATAATTATTACTGAGATCAGACCATCCGCTCCTTTTTAACCAATCAGATGCTGAAAATTAAACACGCCTCCAAATATGCAGGTTCTTTATGAAGGCCGATGTACTTTTGCTCCAATATGACTATGTCTATTCCCTGTACTCAAAACAATGTTAAAATGATTCGAAACATCCTTTTTTAAAAGGCTGTTATGCAACTGAAGATTATAGGTGTCGCTCAGGAGCCCAACAGCAAAGACATTGTGGTGGGGTTTGAAGCGGCATTTTTCTGGTTAATGGTTTTGTACTTTTACCAAGGAGCTATCATCATGAATGTCGACTGAACATGAACCCTTTGGGAAGCACAGTGACTAAGTGCGTAGCACTGTCACCTCATAGCAAGAAGGTCCTGGGTTTGATCCATAGGCATGTTGGTTTAAGTCCATTAAGAGCGGAATATGTATCGTCACTCTAAAACATGACTGTGCTTGATATGAAATTGTGTACTGTGTTCATTAAAATACATTTTTTGGAACGCTTTATTCCAAAATCGAGGATGTGTTAGTATGGTCAACAGCATAGCAAAAAGGTCGTAGGTTCGACCTTCAGGTGAGCCTGTGCAAAGACCACCCAACAAAAAAAAACTAGGCCAAATCAGCAATGCAGATCATGATGTGGGTAGTTAAAGAACTGGCGCTAGAAATAAGGACGCTTGTTGAAGCCCTACCTCTGCCAGTTTGCTGCCGTTAGACCCTTATGCAAGTCCTTTAACACCCAGTAGCACAGACTAGTTAATCCAAGTCACTTTGGTTAAAGGTACTACTACATGCCAAATATGCAAATGTGATGTCTAAAAATAAAATAAAAATGCAAAAAGATACCCCTAATGATGACACAAAGTCACATTCTGTAGAGAAATGAGGATTGTATTCTGAATGCTGAGTTGTTTCAGTCATGAAAGAAATAAAACTCCTGAGCTCGGTTCCTCAGATTAGCATCCATACAACAGCACGGACCAAACCAAAATAAATCAGCGAGAATGAAAATCAAAGACCAGCACTAGAATAACTGAACCCCCCCACATGAAGGTCGTGGACAGCGCTTAAATAATAACAGCACATCGGCAGATGATCAGTCCTGGCCACAGACTTATTGTGTAGGTCATCAGATCGGACACTAAGCAATCCGATTCACAAACAAACTGGAATTCAGAACAACGTGAGGAGAAATAAAACAAGACAAATGCATTTTTTAAGCACTTTTATTCTGAGTCTTTGTGGGTGTGTTGCAATCTAAAGTAAACCATTATTGACTGCAGGTATTTACAGTGTACTTGAGCGCATTTTGTACTTCGCGAAACCTCACAAATGATTTCCACTGATACACAATAAGCTAAAGGTGTTAAACATTTTTCATTTGTACTAGAAAGGGTTTCAGCGTCCCCAATGTTAAGACTTATTATTAGTGTATGAGGTGAATGTGGAAAACTGAACCAGACGGGATGGCATTTAATTTTTAAAAAACACATAACAGTCCTTTTATCTGATTTATTCTATTCTTCTTCCTCGAGTTTGATTTAGAGATGTGATTCTGCGTTCAGTGTCTTGAGTATGGACTGCGTGATCTGGAACGGGACCTTCTGCAGGAAATCAGAAAGAAATGTTTTAGCAAATAAAGTTTCAGCCGAAGCTTTAAAAAAAAATGATGATTTTTGAAACTTACCTTTTATGTGAGCTGTAATCACGACCTAAAATATAAATATTAGGATTAGAATGTGTGCTTTGGTTTATAATTGTGCGCTACGTTTAATAATCTTTCGTGTGAGGCGACCAACATGTTGCAGTGTGGTAAAAGAAATCCTGTCACTTTTTTTCATAATGATGCCATCACTTGTTTAATATGTTTCTCACGTCATAATAATGAAAAGATTCATTTTTATATTGAATGAAACTTACTACACTACATCCATGCAGAGCCATGTGCAAGCACCACATGGAGGTTTCCGAAACCAGATTATATATATGAATAAGAGAGAGGGAATAGTGCTGAACTACGTAGTTCCTTACTGTATTTGGAATCAGGGGAAGGTGAGTGACTCTGACGTCCGTACTGCCTCTCCCACTCATCTCGCTCTTTTTCTCGCCGTTCTCGCTCCCTGAAAGCAAAGAAAAAAATACCATCAGCGCCTGTGCCACTTTTGGATCATGATGATAGCATTAATCAGAGCCTCTTACTTCATACGGATTTTGCGTGCCATAGCCCTCAGCACTCCCTCTCGTTCCTGGGGACAAATCGAAGTTACATATCACTGGGGTTCCGCTTTTACTATACAAAGAACGAGAGGAAAGCGATGGATGGTTCATGCTCACCTGCCGTTTATTCTCCTGCTGTTGGATTTTCACTTGTGCTGCCTTCTTATCCGCCTTGGCTACATCGAAAAAAAACATCAAACAGGTTAACATTTAAATTCTGTACCGGGTTAGTTATTACATATGTTATTCCAGTAAAAAAAAAGAATCTGATGCTAAACCTAGGCAGTAATATCGTACTGAAAGCATTTAATACTCACATTGCTTGTTGAGGGCCTTCTGCATGCGCAGCTTCAACTTCTCCTGGGGGGTCATCTTGGACTGTAAAGAACACACTGTTATTAGAACACAAGCCTGAGGACAAGAGGGGGGGGGGACACGGACGGACTGAGACAAGGCCACAGTTAACTATGACACATTAGAATGCATTGTGCGCTTGATTCAGCCTTTCAAAGGCCGGGAGATGGAACGGGTGCAAAAATCACATATAATCAGATGATCCTATACATGTCAAAAGCTGCACAATAGCAGCAGAAGATTTACAACATCACTGACTGCTCTTTTGTCTCAGGTATGTGCGTGATGTGTGAATGTGTGCGCGTTTTGTGTGTGTGTGTGTACACTTTACATAAGGGAGCGACATGTACGAGCACATCTACCTTACAGAACTAGACAGTGCTGTCCGTTAGGTCACGGAAAGGTTTCGGAGCCTTTGCAGAGCCGAGTATCGACACGTTGCTTACGGTTCTATTCAGCCAAACGGAGACCATCATGCATCTGATTTTCCCACCGATCGTTTCAAGCTAGTGTTAAGTACACCGGATGTTAAGACAGCACGACGTAATTAGTATGAAGCCCTGCGAGATTAATACCAACTTATAAAATGTACTTTGCGTATGGCAGGAACTCACAAAACGCTCATGAACAGGACACGATGGAAGAGAGAAACTGAGACTGTAAAAAAAATTCGACAAGATTTGTGATAGAAATCTAAGCGGTGAAGGTCTGCCAAGAACTCTCACTCAAGCTTTACAATGAACGCAAGGCCCACCGAAACATCCTCGATGGGGTGCTAGTCCACCGCAGGCAGGCACGCACACACATCTCTTGGGCAATCTAGTAATAAACTTACTGCATGTTTTTGGATGGTGGGAAGAAACATGCAGATGGGAGACCACAAACTCCACACCGAATGGACCAGGAACACATAAAAATGCTTGTTTAATATGCTTATCGTTAAGGCTGATGTATAATTCCTTGTCATGCATTAAAGACACAAATCGCAAACAATTAGTCACGCAGACCACAAAGGGGCGAACTTAAGCTATCAAAACAATAGTATGTGCACTTGTAGTTAAAGTATTCGCTCTCTGTATATGCCCTGATGTTTATGATCCAACATTTAAAAGCATCCATTGCTCAATGCTGATCAGCTAAACTCTACAACGACCTTCCATGCTCTGCGTCTTCCCGGAGAATAAACACAAATGTGACAGAACCCTCAGGAACCCAACGCCATCTATCGTTGTGATAGTAATATATTTTGAACAATAAAGTCAGGCTTACCTGTAACTGTGTGGTATCCCAACACAGGTATTTAACTTTGCTTTACAGTTATACAGTCGGAGCAATTAAGAGTTAAGAGCCTTGCACAAGAGCCCAAACCGCAGCACCCTAGCATTGGTGTGGCTTAAACCGGCGACCTCCAGAATCAGGTCAGAACAGTTACATGTATGAAGTACATTATCTTCTCACGTATAGATCAAAATGAACCTGCAGAAATGTGTGCGATTATGATCTCAGAAATCTGACCTTTATCACAAAAGAAATGTCACTATCACTTTTACAACTCTGCTCATTTGCCTTTTAGTGAAGAACAGCACTAAACCAAATGTGTGTGTGTATGTTTGGGGGGGTGGGGTGGTGGACATTTTGATGCTCATTTTACCACGATGGGTTTTGTTCTGCAGTCAGTGTTGCTATTCCATCCTTTGTAAGATGAAAAACAAAATTAAAATAAAAACCTTGTAATTGTCTTCTGTGGTAAGATTTCATCTAAGGTTATGAAAGTAGGATACCGTGGTGATCAAAAGTGAGATCAAAATGCAGCCATTTTAGGACCCCGAGGTCCTATTTAGCTATTACCTGTTTAGATGATTTACCCATTTCGAAAGTATTCACATAATGTAAAGTAAGTAAATAAGATACGTTATCTGTTACACTAGTCCACCGTCTCACCACCGAGGTCCAGGAATGATGAGACTTAGGTTCAAGTTAGACGATGGTCAACGATACGTCCGGCGTTTTGCATAAAGTAATACAGCCTTACACACCATCTGTCTCTGTGGAACCATGGCCTTGACCAGGACAAAGTGGCTGATTAAAAATAAAATAATTACTATCTCTGTCTGTTGTTTTGGCTAGTCTGGCCGCCTCTGCCTCCACTTCTTGTTATGAGACTTTCAAAGGCAAGGACAGCAGAAGAATGTGTATTCATGCAGGTAAGTGTGTGTGGTGTTGCACAGCTTGTCATAGCATGTCTCACTGCTGAGGCCAAAGCATCTAAAGTATAAAAACCCCTTCTTATAAAAACAATAAGAATCGTTCAGTCACCGCACATCTAAACCAAAACCCCCCAGTTACAACAGTCATAAGAGCGCAATTTAGTTCTATGTCGTAACGCACACCCACTCTCGATCACACATAACAGTAATGAAGATTGAGATAGGTGCATGTGTGTGTAAGTGAGGGTGGGGGGTTAAAATAATAAATAAATGGTCATCAATCACACTGACAAAGCTAAACGCCATCGAAACGGCCGATCAAAAAGCCCTTCAAACGAGGTTGTATGCTCTCTAAGAAGTAGAGTCTGAATAAGGCGGGTGAAAGCCTCGAAACTGATTGACAACTGCATCAGCCTGTCAGAACTGAGGGAGGCGAGGTCTTTAGCAAAAAACGAGCCATATCAAATTCTTACTGACTTTGGCAGCTCCCGTCTCTTTACCAGCCGAAGTGTCAGACCTAAAACAATAAAATAAACAAAGAGGAGACAACAGTTAGACCAAAAATAAAACACATGAACAAAAACATGTCCTGCTGCCCACCGGACATCGTTCAAAAATCACAGCCAGTCAATAATGGCTAGATGCACTACTACACAGACTAACGTTCATGCTTGAGTGTTTCTATGCCGAATCTGAGCCCATTTAATAAATAAATAAATACAATATCGACTATTGTTGAACAAAACGACTTGACCACAATACCGTATTGGCCCGAGTATAAGCTGCACCCGAATCTAAGCCGCACTCTAAACTTTGAGAAGGATTCAGAAATAAAATATAAAAATGGAGAGAAGAAAACTAGTATTTTATTCTCTTTGGACTGGTGTGGTGGATACTGGGCTCAAAGTTCACGGCAATTGTCGCTTCAGGAACTTTGGTATGAGGCGGGCGGTGCCGGGGGCGCCCTCGGTAAGAACGGAGACACGGAATGACCAGAGGAGGCGA
>JAOUQU010419850.1:0-10842 GCA_028566735.1 Ammoglanis amapaensis
TATATTCGTATATATAATGTATGAATATAATATATACTATACCATATATATACATATTAAATTTATGTTAATCACACCAGGGCCTAGGAAGTAACAGACTAGTCAGTATTATCTTTCTGAACTTTACACTGAAAAAAAAAACGTGTAGAATTTTCTCAACAAGAGTAAGACAACAATTTGAACTCACTTTGCGAATTTTAATTTATTTTAGTCCTTGTTTTTGAGTAAAATTAAAAAGTCCAGTTTGTCCCATGTTTGTCCAGTTTATTACCTCATTAATAACAGTAAAGCTGTTAATAAAAGTAAAAATATTAATTCAAAAATGCTCAGTGTTTCATACTTGTTACTCATTAATAAAGTACTCAGTCAATTATGCAAATACTTAAATATAATATCTATAAATGATTTCTTATGGTTTTATGTGATACTTTACTGCAACTCACCTCCCTTAAATGTTCCTGGTAGTTGTGTGGTGGCAATGAGCTGGTCATCAATTTGGGATGTGGCTTCTTTAAAAAAAAATTTTTTTTTGACTCTTTCAGTCTTTCTGTATCTCTGTTGTAACCTGCTGTTGACACTCTGTGACAAAGTTCAGTGGCCACTTTGGTTTGAGAACATCCAGTTTGAAAAGTCGCAATGACAAGATTATGTTGATCAATTGTTTGGTGTCGTCTTGGTTTCATAATGATGATGAGGACTGTTTAAATAGCAAATCTAATTTATCGGTTGATTAATAGAAACACCTGAATGTGATTTTTGCCATTAAACTCCTTGTTAGATAATAACAATTGATGTTCTGAAACATTGAATCGGATATGTGCATCAAAAGTTTTGAAAAGTTCATCTATAAAGGTATTTCTTTATGTGTTTTTTACGTTACAATTAAGGTTCATCCTGTAATTTCAACCGAAAGGCAAATAACTTGTGATCAGATCAGCACTTTATCCTAGGTCAGATCTAATGGAGGTCATATTTTGTGTCATTCAGTATAAAAAATATTCAACTTCCTGGGATGGATGAGGTGTCAAAATGATCATGAGCAGGCAGAGGAAACAACAAATGATTCAAACCTATTCAGAAGTCCTGAACAGCTTATGGTCAGCGTTATTGCTTTTGAATGACTAAAAATAAATGTGACACAAGCTCACAAAAAAGGAAAAAAATGTAGCTTAGACAGATTTGTTTTGACAACCAAAAACCTCCTGATGTATGCAAATATGATTTCATAAAGCAGGATGCATTTCTAAAGCTAAAGTAATTGGTAAGTTGTTACTTTGTTGCTACATATTGTTCCTTTAAAATCTCTGAAAGTGTCTGTTAAAGAAGAGGTTTGTCAGTCGGAGGTCAGTCACAACTGTAAATATTATTAGAAAAGCATTACAAAGCAGATGATGTACTTATAGCTCAGAGGAACCTTTCTGCAACTGTTTTGAGCTGTAAGATGATGTATACCTTCACTTTGAACAGTGTGTAGAAAAAAAAGTTATGTAAGTACTGACTGTCTTTCTGGTAATCTTACCTAGTGGACTGTGCAGGTAGACTCACAGATGCAGATTTGGTCTTCAATCTAGGTGAGGATATAGCTTCCAGTGCACCCTGAAAGATTGTCCAGGGCACAGCCATGCTTAAACAATAAAGGATCAGTTTGTTTATGGATCTTTTTTTGCTATCAAGTGATCACACTAGCCAATAATAAAATCAACAAATTTATTAAAGCAAACTAGTTGAACTCCCAGTAAGATACAAACTGGAGTGTTCAGCATCTCTGTTCTTTAAAAGGCTGGAGTGAAAGACTGACCATGAGGTCAAGACCTTCTGTATCTTTTTAGCAACGTATCCTCATTCCAGTTGAAAATGGTATTTTGGTGGGCTTTAAGTCAATTTTATCTGCCCTGCCATAAGACATTGCTGAGCACATTCCAATTTCAAGTATATTGAGTATTTACAGTATAGGATATTCGTTTACTGGACATCTATCTAATTCAAATCACAGTGTACTACTAAAAAATATATATAACATGTCGTAGGAGCATTTTTTTTTTGCATATATTTGATTTCAACCCCCCCCCCTCCCCACGTGCTCTCTCTTTATCTCTGTGTGTTGCTCACTTTGTCTTTCTGTTTCATTCAATGAAGCTTCAGGTAATTAACCTTTTGGCAAACCTTTGTGCTATAAAGCCCCACTGGTTCATGAAGTCCCATTTTGCCATTCTTAATTACTATTAATATTGAACTGTTCTTCAGCTTCTCTCTTAAATACCAAGTGGAGCAGACTGAACCATACAATGAAGAAGAAAGATAAAATCAAGTACAGCTAAAAACAATTTGCACAAGACTATGCTATGTGGATGGTAGAAGAGTCGTAGCAGGTGTTCACTTGATTGTTAGTAAAGAATGGGCTTCAAGAATGGTCTCAGATGAATAATAGTAGTAGTTAAATCATTATGGCTGTGTTGAATTCATACAGACACATTTAATCTCTGAGGACAAAAATGTCCAATTGAAAACCATTGAAATTGCTTTTGTTTTAAAACCCTCATCCATCTTAACTAATGAATTGCTTCAGTTTAAAGTAGACACATTACACTTCTTTTTTAAACAAGTCGGTCTGTGGACTATACAAAACATTTTCACCAAGTTTTTTTGCACAAAATCCCTCCCACATAAAGAGATCTCACCAGTTTTCTTCAAGCCAGTTCCAGCTTTTTACAGAATAAACCGTTTAAAGGCTCTTTTAAAAATAAGCTCTTTTAAAAATAAACTGATACTGGCCACAGCTTATACATATATATGATTCCTGAAGCCAAAACCTTTCAACTGATTCCCCGAAAATTTATGTTTGGGGAATTTTGAAATTATAGCAGCAGTAGAGACCCAAGTGGAAATACAAAAGCACGGTTGGGTACATAACATAAGGTATTTCAATACACTTTGGTACAGAGCCTATTTTTACATACCATACTTACAATAATACAGAATGATAACATAAAAATGTATAGCTTTACCACTGCTGGTGAGCTACTTCTAGAGAATGTAAACATAGTCTGTGCTAACAAGAATGAAAGACAAGAGAAAAAACAGTTAGGTCAACAAAAATCTAGTAATATTCATGTAGGTCAATCCAGTCCAATGTAACGAAATGTCCGTTACCACTGCCACCTATCCAATTTCCTACTGAACAACTGATGAAATTCAAAGACAGTAATGCAGACCTTTCACCTCTTCAAGATCAATAAGTTGAAATGTCAAACATTAAGCAGTCCATTCAAAACCCAGTGATGACCACACTAAATAAGAGTAAAGTAGTAATTTAGTAGGTTTCGCCACAATACCTAGTTCTAAATCAATTGAACCCCTATTGTCTCTCAAGCTGTGAGGCCTGCACATGACAAGTGGTCTTTCTATGAACCAGACATGATGAGAAGAACAACCTATTTCCAGGAAAGGTTTGCACCCCAGCAGTTCTACTTTGTCAACAAGGTGTTTTGTTTGCCAACAAAATAGTGAAGAATACTGCCAACATTGCTGTAAGTGTGGGAGCAACGAACATTATGTGGCAGGATGTAAAAAACAGCAGACACCCACTGCTTGGAGCAGTTAAACGAGGCACGTTACCCCAGCAGGACAGGATTCCTGATGAACTGTTGCTGTTGAAGTCCTATTTGTGTTTAAATGGCTGTAATAGAAACTTAATCCAATGGCATAAGCATAATGCTCTCGATGTAAGACTGCAAATTACTGTTTGAGAGATTGTCAATTCATTCAATGGTCACAACACAGAGTAGAGCGCAGACAATTTTGGGAAGGTACAGGCTGGCTCCCACGTGCAACATATAAACTGAAGGAAAATGAACTAGTAACTGAAAAATGGTAACCGAACTAAATGTGAAACAAATTCATTGTAAACTGTTATCTTTAAGTAAAAGCAACTCAAGTAAGTGCTTTCAGATATGTGCCATTGATGAAGCCTGGAAAGCCAGGTACTTGATGGCAAAGCAACCCAGGGATATCACCAAATTATTTTACCCACTTGATTTTCAGATAGAAGCAGCTAACAGGACAGAAATACCTTATGTAGTGTTGGAAGAATTCTCTTTTAAGCTGGTAGCCAATGCACAAGAACTTCACACTTCACACTTTTAATTGTCAAAGGCTATCAACAGTCAACTCCTATAAACGTTTTTAATGTAATCAAACACGTTTTAATTGATAAACAAAAAGGACAAAATGCAGAAACTGATGAGGTCAAACCTATGAAAAGGTAATTTCCAACTTCGAAAATCCCTCCATGTTAAAAAACAATTGTCGATGCTTCAATGTGTCATTAACAACCCCACTGCTTAATCAAGGCAAGGCCTACAATAATGCATCAGTTTGTGGCATAAGAGAGCCAGCACTTGACAGCTTTTGTGACACCTTGGGGGTTATGCCAATGGGTTCGTATTTCCTTCAGTTTAATGAATGCACCAGCTACTTTTCAGTGTTGTATGGAAGAGTGCCTGGAGGGCATAAAAGACAAGATATGTGTCCCCTACTTAGACAACACCATTGTGTTCAGTAAATCATTTCAGAGCAATTTGCCTGATGTCAGGACTGTACTACAAAGATTGAGACAGCATGGGATCAAATCAAACCAAAAAAGGAAATTATTCAAAAATGATGTTTAGTATCTTGGCCAAATTGTGTCAGCAGAAAGGAAGCAAAATGAACCCAGCTCATACATCTACTTTGGAGGCTCTAAGAAAACAAAACACAAAAACAGTAGGCTACTAGTAGGTTCTCAGTTTTCATATTTCACATGTCATTTGTTTTACACACCAATGCTTCAAATAAAGTACTAGGAGCAGTATTCTACCAGAAACAAAACAAGAAACTTCATGTCATTGCTCATGGTTTTCGTACTGTATCTGCAGGTGAAAAGAATCACCACCTACATTCTGGAAAATGTCTGGCTCGAGAAAAATCCTATGAATATCTGTAACATGCAACATTTTTTTAACTTTACAGTTTACAATGACTGCAACCCACTTACTTGCATTCCTGTCTTTTGCAAAAATGAATCCCACAACCAGCAGATATGTTACCGACTTTCACATTTCCACCAAATATTACCCTGGAAGAGAGAACATTGATGCAGAATGGGTATCACGAATGGTTGAGAACATAGCAATACTAATGCAAGATTGTAAGATTGCCCTATAATGCTGTAGGAGCAACCACTCAAGCAGTAGAGTTCCGATCAGAGTCCAGTGCCTCATAGTCGAGGGCAATTACAGTCTATGACATATGTCTACCTCAGTGGTCAGTGGTCCTGTTTACATCAGCAACACTAGCTCAGGGACAAAAAGATGACCCTGATACTGATGTGGTTATACAGACGAAGAGATCAGGAACAAAACCAACACATCAAAAAACCCTATCACTTATGGCCAAGTGTCATTATCTTTTGAGAGAATGGGAGCTGGAGTTGGGAGGACAAATTCTTGAACAGTAAGACAGCAAAACATTAATAAAAAAATATATAATAACATAAAAAAACAACATTACATAACAACATGGGACATTAGGGACCTGACAAGACAATATCATTGGTCCACCTATGAGCCACATCTATGGTCTATGGGCCACATATGCAGACAGACATAGAACAGTACATCGCGAGCTGCAATTGTTTAAGACACCATCAACCAATATTACCACTACCCTTTTAATTTGTCAGTCGTCTTTCTCCATCTACATAAATGTCCTTGGGGTTATGAGTATATTTTAGTATTTATCGACCACTTCACTGAGTTTTTCCCAAGGTAAAACAGTTGCTGAATGACTTTTTAACAATTATGGCCTTAAATTTGGATTCCCATTTTGCATACTTCATGATCAGGGTGGCAAATAAAAAGTTATTCTCACTTTTGATTAAATGTTATGGAGTTGAAGGATCAAAGACCACATCATTTTAACCTCAAAGGAATGAAAAAGTAGAACACTTTAACAGAACACTGCTTCAAATAATGCAAACTCTCACTGAACAAGAAACAATACATTGGAAAAATAGTTTGAACAAATTAATATTTGCTTAATTGCACTCACTCAGAATTAACCAAGTTTTCCCCATTTTACTTACACTAAGGGTGCGCTCTACCAACTGATTTGCATTTTAACTTGGATACTTGTAGCAGTTTCCATGAAGAGTATGTAAAGAAATGTAAAAGAAGAATGGAAGAGGCATATGCAGAGGCAAGATAGAATATCTATAAGGCTTCCTCATGTAATAAGAGAAACTGTGATAAGAAAGTCAAGAGTTCATCGTTCAGATGATAGTGTGCATGTCGTAGTGTGAAAATAAAAGAATACTGTATAGGCAAATAAAGATGTTCCAGTTTATGATCTACAACCTGAAAAAAAAGAGAGAAATTGATTGATACACCGCGACCTGTTGTTAACTTGTAATCAGCTACGACTGGAGACAGAAGAACAGTCTTGCAAAAAAGAGACAAACAGAGTAAGAAAAGTCAAGTCAAGTCAACTTTATTTCTATAGCGCTTTTTCCAATAGATATTTTACTTTACAAAATGCAGGATGAACAGAAACCCCTGTCGAGCAAGCTGATGGCAACTGTGGCAAGGAAATACTCCCTAAAAATTACAGGAAGAAACCTTGAGAGGAACCAGACTCAACAGGGCCCATCCTTCTTCGGAAAAAAAAATTAATTATAAAATTTAAAAAGAAAAATAAATAAAGAAAAATAAATAAAATATAAATAAAAACACAGCAAACAGATGCAGCAGGGCCCCGTGACTCTTGGGTGGTTCTGGAGGAATCATCACATCAGGCACTGCAGTCCCAACTTCAATCCTCAACCTCGGCAGGTCAACAGGTCTCCACCAGAATGCCCCTGGGGTAGAACAACAGAGTGGGGGCATCTTCAAGTGCTGCATAAAGACCCAGAAGTGCTTGAGCAGGAAACAAGGGGCAGACGTGAGCAACAATATACCCATGAAATTAGGAGAAAAATAGGATAAAAGGTGTTTCACTTCCCTCATATATTTTAGAGTCACAGTAGTGAATCATTGTGGCCCACATACATGCCGTTAAAAATACAGTTTAAAATCGTTTATATTTAATTCATGTGTAAATGTTGTAAACCGTCCTGGTGCGACCTGTTCTGGTGTTTAGTGTATTTGGCCCGTGTGTGTCTTATTGTGACACCTTTGTCACTTATGTACAGTACGACAAAAATGCTTTAGCTGTCAATGTTATTATTTATTAGTAAAAACTGTATTTTGTATTTATTCAGGGTTTATTTTGTTTGATGGTAAAAAACAAGAGATCAGGAGCTCAGGAAACCACATCGTTTTTCATGGTACTGTAACAGTTGTCTTTAAGTAAATAAACACCCCAGGCTGGATAAGTATTAATATACCGTTATATAAAACAGAATAGAAAGTTATATATTTGTAATAAAATACACAATGTGCACAAGATGAAGATTCAAAAGTATTGTAGACACTTTACAGGACCAACCAGGAGTAATTATTGAGTAACAGAACTGAGTGAATGTCTGATTTCCTGCAATTACCCCGATCAGATATTAAATTATTAAATAAATAACGTAGTGAAATTGTTAATGACAGGTTATATAATCTTATTCAACAAATATTTACATTTTAAGTTGTTTTAAATTGGCTTCTCCTGTCTCATCATCAATACAAAAGTGGAATTGGATACTGAACATAGTAAAACAGGTCATTTACTCAGTACATTAAAAAGTATGTGGCCACCTGATCGGTAATTTGTTGTCTTTCACTATGAACCTAAAACAGTCTGTGGATTAGATTGTGGACATGATAGAAGAGGAAAGTTTTTAACCTGGACTAAAACTTCTTTTTATTTGAGCCTGAGATCTTTGGTCAGTTCTGTTCCAGTTCTGTGCAGCGTAACGACTAAATGATGCTTCACCAGGTTTAGTTTGAACTCTGGCCTCGACTAGCTGACCTGAATCCAGGGATCTAAGAGATCTGCTGGGTTTATATTCTCTAAACATGTCTGAGATTCATTGTGATCCAAATATATTTAGTGATTTAAAGACTAGCAGCAGAATTTTAAACTCTATTCTAAAGCCAGTATAGAGATTTTAGTGCACAAAAGAAGTCATGCTAGAGGATGCCACAATGTTTAAGCACTTATAATGATTTTGAACAACTGTTGGACAGCACAATGTTCCGGGTTCGATTACTGATCCCGATGTAAGGCAATCTGTGGCTTTCTGTGTGGGTTTCCTCTGGGTACTCCAGGTTCCTCCCACAATCCAAAGACATGCACTCAGGTTAATTGGCGTTACTGAATGGTCCTCTGTGCGTAGAACAGACTGGCGACCTGTTCAGATGATGAATGGATGTTGCAAAGTGGAAAAACAAAGACTATAGAATCTCGATTACCTTTTCTCTACTGTGCTTCTTTTACACACCGTGGTAATATATTTATGCATTTAACTCAAGCCGTGCAGTGAAACACACATTTACACACGCTAGGGGGCAGCAGTGAGCACACAGCCTTAGCACCCATGGAGTAGTTAAAGGTTAAATGCCTCGCTCAAAAGAATCAAACCGGCAACCTTCTGATCACAAGTCGGGTTCTCTAACCAGCCGGCTGCCCTTCAAGTAAAAGTCTGTGTTGTTATAACTGCTATAACAGCTATGAAATGCTATTATACAGTAGCATCATAAGTTGCAATTGATGTACAGTGTAGTAAATCTATGGCCACAACTAATTTTCATTCCTAATTCCTGAAGTAACCTGTAAGTAACTTGAACATTTGGTATTAAAGTGTTTGACGTGAGTCCCGGAGT
Organism: Ammoglanis amapaensis; assembly: GCA_028566735.1. Lineage (NCBI taxonomy): Eukaryota > Metazoa > Chordata > Actinopteri > Siluriformes > Trichomycteridae > Ammoglanis > Ammoglanis amapaensis. Next base: position 8,847 of record JAOUQU010419850.1, read on the forward strand.
TCCGGTTGTATTGTCTCGAGAATAGTTTTGCCAAATGTTTGCTTCCTATGTTTTTTTGTAATCATTAATTATGCTCTTTATAACATATTTCTACTAGAAAGACATGGTTCAGTACAGATGCGGCCCAGTTTGACCCACAAGGAAATGAAAACGGGGCTGCCACAGATTTCCTGCCACAGACATTCAGGCATAATACATCATTTTACTCATTGTGTCACCAAATCTCTCGAAGTGAAAACTGTCCTGTGGTGTGTTTTACACTAAGTAACTGTTTTTAAATCACTGTGATCGTTCCGTGATGGTAAATTCTGAAATATTTGTTCAAACTGTGTGCAAATGTTCTCTATTTTTGTAAAATCTAACACGCAGTAAAGTAAAATAGTTTAACTCGTAATGTTTATTGTCCTTTATTGAGAACTGTGTTTTTATCCTGTACAAAGCTGTTCTGTTAGATCAACAATTTTCTTTCTGTTTTGAAGAGAAACGAGTCTAAAAACAACTCTGTGATGTAATTTGTACATTAAATTACATTTAACATATTCTCTTTCATATACAATAGTCTTTTTCATTTCTACATAGTGAATGCATTATGAGCACTGACAGTTGAACTGAATAAAACTGATCATCTCACCATGGTACCTTTTAATGGGTAGGATAAATTACACCAAGAGAATTTTATCCTTAACATTAAAGTCAAATGCAGGAAAAATGGTCAAAGGTTTTGAGCTTGTTTAAGGGCCAAGGGTCACAGCATCTCTAAAACTGCAGCTCTTGTGAGGTGTCAGTATTTATTAAGACAGGACCAAGTAAGGAACAGTGGTAAACCGGTGACAGGGTTATGGGTAGCCAAGACTCATGAGGAGGGAATCAGCCAAACCATTAATGACATCAATGAAGCCCTGACGCAGAACATTGAAATCAATTCCTAAATCTTATCTAAATCATTTTGTTTATTGGTTTTATTTTATTACTATTACTGTTTTATTGTTTTACTTGTAAAGCGTCCTTGTGGGTCATGAAAAGAGCTCCTAAAATTTCAGTATTATTATTATTAGGAAAATCACCTGCCGTTACTGTTCTAGGGTTAAAACTCACCACTTGGTAAAGAAGTTAAAGCCTCAAATATTTGAATTATGTTTGATTCAGCCGGACACTTTTTGAGAAATGAAGATCAAGCCTTGTGTGTCCGTAGATGTTTGAGCTCCTTCCTTTTAAATAACTTTGGAATGGCTGCACACGGAAGGTCAGAAAGTCTCAGGTAATGTTCCAATTCATTCCACGGCTCTGTGCAGAGAGTTAATTTAAACAAATATTAGCTTGTTGCACAGATTAAAGAAATGCTGGGTAAACGATGGTATAAATTATCCTTACTTTCATCTGTGTACAAATACATTTAAAGTATTTAGCAGGCACGAAAGTGGCAACTTGGCAGCGGCAGGGCTTAAATCAGCAACATCCACATCACTCTTCTATTACAGGAACTGCTAAACTATGGCATTTATAACTACGAATTAAAAACGTTTTATGACCGCATAACATTTGACATTTTAAAATGGATATCCCACTTCTTATCTTTCAGAAACTAAAATCTCACAAAAAACATTTGGATGCAGGATAGCACTGTCACCTGACAGCAAGATGGTTCTGAGTTTCGATCTTCAGATGAGGTGGTCAGGGTAGCATTCTGTTTGGAGTTTGCACGTTCTCCCCATGTCTGCATGGGTTTATGATGGATGCTCCGATTTCCTCCCACAGTTGGAAGCAAGCGTGGAAAGTCAGCCGGCCTGATCAGACATTTTAAAGGAATTAGCAAAATGTCACGAGGGGTTGGGCATTGTTAAAGGTAAGAGTGTGTATTGTGTTCTATCATTAATCTGCCAATTACTAAGATTACGTGCTCATTTGATTTATATACATGCCACACACACACACACACACGCACGCACGCACGCACGCACGCACGCACGCACGCACGCACGCACGCACGCACGCACGC
>JAOUQU010419861.1:0-10841 GCA_028566735.1 Ammoglanis amapaensis
CACCCTCTCAACCCCCCACCCCCCGGCCTAAACACACACCTTCTCTCCTGAGTCACGGGGTGAGGCTCTTACCTCCTGTACCTCCTCACCACGTCTGATCTTACTGACGAACTGGGAATCCATGCGCACGCCAAACATCATATAAACCACACGGGACACTCACGCAACCTCGACGGGAGTCATGAGTCCTTTAAGGTTCTCATTAAACACGGAGTATAAAACCTCGAACCTCTATACATTTCCAGGAAGCGGGCGAGAGGGGGCGTCTATATTACCTTAAGTCAGCAGAGGGCGCTGCAGCTATTTACCTGGCCTGAATGACAGTACTAGTTCACAGAAATGGGATGCTTTTAAAATTGTTTTGCATAGTTTATACCTACTGGTGGGGGGGTTGATTTTTTATTTATCTAAAAGAAATAAACTAACCACAATGGTGACAAATTTTACACAATAAATACCTTCAATATGTTACGTTTCATTTAATTAAAACCCCTAGTGGGCGCTTCTCTGTGACCCCTCTGGTTACCTCCCTGCTGGTTTAAGTTTTAAACAAGCACAATAAAAATGTTAGAACAGACGTTACCTGGATCTCGAAGCCAAACGTTTCATCCTGGTTCTTCTCCAGAAGCACCGACTTCCTGTGGCGACACATTTGAATAGATTGTGGTTAGAAAAAAAAAGGTCTGAAGGATCCGAACGTCGTTTACACACACACACACACATACACACACACACACACAAACACACACACAGACTGATCATCACATTTTGTTTCTCTACTGCAAACATTCACAAAAAGAATAAAGTCACATGATGGAAGTCACAAGGTCGGCGATACACCAGGCAGGAATAGAAACCCGAGCAGAAGTTGTGAGATCGGAAAAATAAATGTGTGACATCACAAGATAATCGTGATCGTCGTAATCATCCGTGGCTCTTTTTAACTAATACATATATAAATCAATAACAAGTTGGCTATATTATTATGAGACGAGATTCCCAGGTGGATATTAGTAGGTTATTTATATTATATTTCATGTATCTGTAGAAAGCTTTAGAGTCAGAATATATTTGTATATATTTGATATCTTTAGCATTTCCTAACTGCCCCATCACGCCCCACTTTCTCTAAAACCACGTGGGCACAAATGGGTCACCAAAACCACGGCGGGGGCACAAGGAAGGGAATTATAGTGACAGATTAAAGATTTACAATAAAAAACCACTCAGACTGAAACTTGAACGATGAAGCACGAGAGGGTGAATTTACCTTTCAGGCTCGGGTGGGATTGTGAGGGGCTTCCACTTCTGTAAAGCTCCATTCTGAAAGACAGATAAACGATTAACACGTGTGTGTGTGTGTGTGTGTGTGTGTGTGTGTGTTATTACTAATGTACCGCGTCACTTCGGATAAAAGCCTCAGCTAAACGCAGTGTAACATAAAAAGATAAACTCGTATAATCGAGACGCTTTCATTGCTGTTTTATTGTTGTTTTAGTTTGTTCTTTAGGACTTTTCGTTTTTGTTTGTTTATTCATAAGCAACACGGGGGAAGAATTCGAGCGTCGTTTCATATTTCGTTAAGTTTCGCTCTACTAGGACAACAAGAAAAAAAAGCAAACAATGATCCTCTGTGTGTGTGTGTGCGCGTGTGTACCTTTAACCCCGACGAGAAAAAACTGGTTTATCGCCTTTATAAACTCTTAAGTAGCTGAACGAGTGGCGCGTGCGTTTGTGTCGCTAAGCTGAGACGTAGCCACGATGACAGATAAACGGATGAACCAGAAATGCACGTCTGCCCCCCACACACGCGCGCACACACACACATGCGCACGCACATGTTAGCATCGATGCTTCTTGTACTCAAGTAAAAGTTACATTTACTTTCTTTCACTTTTTACTCACGTATGCTTAATGATTGCCGTAGCGGCTTAAGGGCAGTTAGTGGACCAGTGATAGGCAGGTCGAAGGTTGTCACTATTGGGCTCCTGAGCAAGGCCCTTAACCCACAACTGCTCAGGGTGGTCCGTTGTCATCGTAAGTCGCTTTGGATGACGGAAAACAGCGGCGGCTTGGAAATGTGAACGTACCGAGTAAAGTTACGAGTCTACTCAAAAATCGACTGGAGTAAAAAGTACGAGCCTGTTCATTCATCCTCACATGTGATTTATGAGCTCAGAAACAGACGCCAGTTACATTTTTACTTACTAAAAAATCTACTGAAGTAAAAGTACAGAGTATGGGTTGTAAAAATAGACGAAACGTTCCGATAGACAAGAAAGAATTCGTGAGAAATCTGTGTATAATGCGGCATTGAGGTGATGGGGTGGGGATGTGGGGTCAGATCCGCACCGGACCCGCCCCAGGACGGGGTAGACGAGTTGGGAGAACGACCAAAGTTCTCCAGTCAATTCCCCCCTGATCCACCTTGAATGGGCTGTGGTTCAACTTCGTACCCACGGCCCCTCGACTCTTGTTAAACTCGACTCTTTATTTTCCGACACTCGGGAGAAACGACCTTCAATGACTTCATTTATAGAAGTCGGCCCGCAGGCTCCCGGAGGGATGGTTGCGTAGAGGAGGGGTGCGTGTGTGTGTGGGGGGGATATAGAACGAGCCAGTTGGACAATGCGCCGTTGTGACCGGCGGCCGGTTCGGGTGAGGGAGCTGGACTACAGTGGAAGCTTCATAAATTGGCTGCGTTCAATCTGCTGTACTCGGCTTCGTCTCATTTCAACAGATGTGTGTCCACATGCAACAACAATAAACAATAAACAACGATCTGTGTAGCGAAGCATAAACACACACACACACACACAAACACACACACACAGCAGCACTCTATTCTAGCCCAAGAGAGCAGTTAGCACTCAAACTGGCAACCTTCCGATCACAAGTCCAGTCCACTCACTACCAGGACCACGACTGAACTTTAGCACTTAAGCTACTTGATGAGCCTAGTCGTTAGAGAAGGTTGAAAGGTTACTGGTTCACATTCACTTTCCGTTAACCGTCAAACACCTCTACTCACTAGGTTAGCAGTGTTCCTCATCTCGGGTGATAGAACCTCAGAAAAAAATTTCCTCTATGAAGCCACAGAAAAGTCGCTGTATGCAAACGTTCCTTATCAGATTATCAGACAGACGATCAGACTGGTGTGTAAAACTACATCCACGGGCCCCATCACACACATTTACAAATCGCTTTGCGTGACTGGATGTGTTAAAAGAGGAACCAGTGGTCATTGCGTAGAACAAAGTTCTTTTATTCTATTCTAAACTGCGCCGAGCTGCCGCAACTGCATTTTTTTATCTCAGCGTTAGTTCTCATTAACCAGGGACCCTGCAGTCCAATTGAAGCTCCTGACCCAGACTCCTTCGGTTCGGATACGCTGACCCCTGATGACGGAGCGAATCGCCCACTGACGCAAGTAACACAAAAACACTAAACAATGTGGATACCAGGCGCGGTCAAATTGGGGGGTATTGTGAAACACCCCACTTACTGCCTACTGTGCGTCAAATGTACATGGGGTCAAAACTACGGTCACGGGAGAGAGAAAGTGTGTGTGTGTGTGTGTGTGTGTGTATATGTGTGCGGGGGGGTTCCTACCCAGAGAATGTAGTGACACCGAATTCATATGTCTGCACCCGGGTGGGGAGACCTGGGACAAAATAAAATAGCCTCACATTCTCACAGTTAACACTGATTTATCTGAGTCTCTAACGAAAGGTGTGTGTGTGTGTGTGTGTGTGTGTGTGTGTGTGTGTGTGTGTGTGTGTGTGTGTGTGTGTGTGTGTGTGTGTGATCAAATCATCAGTGATTTTTCTACACAAACTTGTTTAAAAGACGTCAGAAATCATTGTTTTCAGAAACGTAAAGTAAATAAAATCACATTTTATGTAAGAACTCACATTTCAATAATCACATCCTAAAATCTCAGTGTATACGAAATTATTTATGACAATAAAGTCAAATTTTCTCACTTTGACGATCTTTAGTTCATAATTACATCTGGCAACTTTAGCCACGGTTGCATAAGTGGGGTGACATATTTATATCAATAGATTCATATAAAACAAATCCCTGAGTAAACGTGCTCTTATTTTGAATGGGATTATCATTTTCTTTTACTTGTGCTCCATGTCACCGTTTTGACGAATACCTCCCTATTTATCAGGGCTTTGGGACAGAATTACGATGCCCCCCACCCGCTTGCCATAAGGCTACAACAGTGTTCCCCTGTTAGTGGGTGATTCAAAGCTGCAACCGGTCGATGTGTCGGATTCCTTGTGTGATGTGAACTGTGCAATAGTTCCTCTATCACGACGCGTGTGGTCTGTGCGAGTGTGAACTTCTGACGTCATAAAAACCTGCCTGTCTGCGCCTGCGCCCGCGTTCCTAACGTATGCAAATAATAAAACGAGTGTGAATGGCTCAGAATCCGGATTAACAATAGAAGTCGTTTGCATGCTGCACGTAAGCAAAACTGTAAACGTGCAGGAGAAAAAAAAACAACAACAACCAAACAACCACCGTGAGGACAGAAACTTTAGTTCCTCATGCACAAACACACACGCTGGAACATACCAAACTTCCCAACTACAAAGTGCAACTCACAAGCTACAAAAGCAGCATCTAATGGCCTCTTTCTTGGTTGCTACGGATGCTACAGAAGAAATATAATGACGTCATTATGTTCCACCTTCTGCTTGTGTTTGTTCTGCAATTTTATTCGAGATAAAATAAAGTTAATGTATTAAATTACATCATAACACGTGTCAAACTAACAAGTTCTTACAGCCTGCAACACGTTTATCATCACGTTTACGTCACGGTACACGGTTACTACAGTTATTACTATATAATAATAATGTAATATACTAATACGTCGTCATATGTTACATGTTTTTAAAACGCACGATACTCGTGTCGTAAACTTCGTGCAATGTTTATAACAAACATCAAACAAGTGATTTAATCTTGTACAACAATACACGTGTAGTTTAAGACTTGTTTAGCTGAATACCGGTGTAGTTTAATGTTTCTGTGTAATGACTGTAGTTGAATGCTCGAATAGTTGAATGAGTAGTTGAATATTTCTGTAGTTGAATACTTGTGTAGTTTTATACTTGTGTAGTTGAATGTGTAGTTGAATACTTGTGTAGTGGAATGCTTGTGTAGTTGAATACTTGTGTAGTTGAATATTTCTGTAGTTGAATACTTACTTGCGTAGTTGAATACTTGCGTAGTTGAATATTTCTGTAGTTGAATACTTACTTGCGTAGTTGAATACTTGCATAGTTGAATATTTCTGTAGTTGAATACTTGTGTATTTGAATGTGTAGTTGAATACTTGTGTATTTGAATGTGTAGTTGAATACTTGTGTAGTTGAATATTTTTGTAGTTGAATACTTGTGTAGTTGAATATTTCTGTAGTTGAATACATGTGTAGTTGAATTTGCGTAGTTGAATGCTTGTGTAGTTGAATTTGTGTAGTTGAATACTTGTGTAGTTGAATGCTTGTGAAGTTGAATGCTTGTGAAGTTGAATGCTTGTGTAGTTTAATATATAATAGTGTTTTATGTGTATCTTTAGCTGTGAACTGAGAACTGATGAAACGGACCCGTTTGTTGCCATGACGTTGTAAAGTGAGTAAAGTAAGAAGTAAACGACCCCCCTCGTTACCTTTCTGAAGTTCCTGGGCAGAGTTCCTCCAGAGTACGCCAGAGTTTTATAGTTATAAATGTCTGGAGAAGATGAGGATGATGAAGGTAAGTCCATGTTTCTGCAGCTCTCAGATTTAGAGGAGGAGGAGAAATAAATATCTCCGCTGCTCCGACATGATCCTCCAACTCCAGACTCGTTTATTAATCCAACTTTCTTCATGCGTCTCAACGTCATGTTCTTCATATCCGAGAGATAAAACAGCTCCAACTGCGTAAAGCCTGTGTGTGTGTGTGTGAGAGAGAGAGAGACACCGCAAGCAAACACACACGTGTACCAGTATAAACACACTCTCTCACTCTCTCTCTCTCTCTCTCCTCTCTCTCTCCTCTCTCTCTCTGAATGAGCGCAGCTGAGACTCGCAACAATACACAACACGAGGTCTGTATGCAAATGAGATGGGCGGGACATACAAGTTGCAGCGCTCTGATTGGTCCAGCGATGTTTAATTGGACTAAGATTCGATTAGACGACTAGAAAGACAGACAGACAAATAAACAGTTTTATTGTTGTTTATTCCTTTATTAACGTCATGTTGTTAGAAAACGAGATAATTTCGTCTCTTTACTTTACCTAACCTGCATGTTCTTTGGACTGTTGGCAGAAACCGGAGCGTCCGGAGTAAACCCACACAGAGGATAGCATGGATATACTATATATCTATAGATATGATGTATACAGATGTTTTTGTACCTGCACTTTAGGATCTCTACCCACATACATGCACACTGAACTATTTATTTAATCATTTACATCATTATTTTTTTATCTTTACAATCACATTTATACTTCTACAGTTCTGGTTTACACATTATTATTAATGTTATATTATAACACATTTATACTATAATACTTGTGTGTTACCAAAATAATTGTGTATACTTTTATTATTGCATATAGAATTATGTAATAATCAATATATCTAATATAGAAGGAATGGGGGCTTCGGTCCCAGCTGTATTCAGAGCATCTAAATAATTAAAAAAACAAAAAGTTTTTGCCAAATAATTATAAGAGATTCGAAAAATAAATCGTTTAAATCGCTTCTGATAGTTTACAATATTTGTATTCAAACAGCACCATCTAGTGGACAACCATCACTCTGCTTTTGTTAACATTTCCAAACAGCGCAGGTTTTTAATAAAAAACTGCATCCACAAATGAATCGTTTTATCTATAATTCATATGTCGATAAAAGTATTCTTTTATTAATGTAACATTTAATGCAATAAATTCTGCTGAATTAATCAGTGCAGTGAATTATAATATAGTGAATTATAAATATAATAGTGATGAAAAGACACACAAATAAACACAAGAATGCAACAGTTCAGTTTAAGGTGATACTATTTATTCAGTCACTTTTATAAATATTTATGTGAAAGATCCTCTATTATTACAGAAAACAATCCCGAGAAAAAGGTCTCATCAGCACTGAGAGATGATGCAAGAAGCTCCAGATCCTGTCGATCTGTATAATATTTACTCACTGGAGAGAAGAAGAACAAGTTCTTGATCTTAAGGAAGTACATTCAAGCTGTTTAAGATTCTGAGATGTGGTAAACTGCGGTCAGTTCAGGATTTTTTTCTTACGATAATAAGGCAGAATAAATGAGCTGTTAAAATATTACACATCAAATAAATCTTAATAAATTAAGTTTGCCAATCCACACCAGACAGAAAATCGAACCCAGTTAATCCAGTAGAAAGCGTATTGATCAGAGACGCGCTAATGCTAAAGCTAGGAAAGATTCCGATCGCCTACTAAGAGAGAGTAAAGAGCTTTTATTCTGGTACGAAGTTTTCAAAGAGAGAATCGCTCAGAATAAACAGGCAGAATCGATTCACATGACGAGTTTTGTTTGTAGTCGTTTCGAACATGTTCAGGGTTTCACTGCCTGTATACGTTGAGATCCGTGGACCACATGGTCGGAGGTTGGTCATACGAGCAGCGGTTTCTACTTGAAGAAACCGGATTTGGATTGAGGAGCCATGAGCATGTTGGCCTGGTTCTTGTGTGTGATGTGAATCTACACAAAAGGAAACACAACATCATGTCAATAACACACACACACACACACACACACACACACACACACACATATATATATATATATATATATATGGTTCTACAGGGCTTCCTTCTTCATAACTGCTGCAATGATGACCTCTAGTGGCAGGTTGATAGTACACATAGTTACACATGCTCTGTACAGGAGTGTCTGGATCACGTACCGTACACGGCGGCTGCATCCACGGCTCTCCGTCGATCTGCATGGGCAGAGCTTTGTTTGTCCTGGAATTAAAAGAAACATGTGTTTTATATCATCACGGCGTTACTGCTGTGCGGGTTCTTGTTCAGAGAACAGCGGGGTTTTATTACTCCACTGTAAAAGCCGTGATGATCCACTGCGCATCACAAAAGCCCCGGCGCCAACTCACTCGGCTCTGTTACCAAGTGTGAATGACTATTCAGTGTATGCAGATGAAGGTGTTACGGTGTAACACGGTGTAAAATATGGTGTAATAACCGTAACATTTATTTCACGAAGCAGTGTGCGCGCATATGTGTGTGTGTGTGTGTGTGTGTGTGTGTGTTTGTGCGTGTTTGTGTGTGCATGTGTATGTATGTGTGTGTGTGTGCGTGTGTGCATGTGTATGTGTGTGTATGTGCATGTGTATGCATGTTTGTGTGTGTGCGTGTGTGTGAGCGTGTGTGTGTGTATGTGCATGTGTGTGCATGTGTATGTGTGTGCGCATGTTTGTGTGCGTGTATGTGCATGTTTGTGTGTGTGAGCGTGTGTATGTGCATGTGTGTGTGTGTGTGTGTGTGTGTGTGTGTATGTGTGTGTGCATGTGTATGTGTGTGCGCATGTTTGTGTGCGTGTATGTGCATGTTTGTGTGTGTTTGTGTGTGTGAGCGTGTGTATGTGCATGTGTGTGCATGTTTGTGTGTGTGTGTGTGTGTGTGTTTGTGTGTGCGCGTGTGAGCATGTGTGTGTGCATGTGTGTGTGTGTGTATGTGTGTGTTGCAGCACTCACTTGATGGTGATCTGGGAGGTCTTGGCGAGACGGACGGCGCTCTTCAGTCCAGTGTAAATCTGCCCCATTTCGATCGCTCCTTCCAGACCCACGACCTCCAGACGCTTGTCACTCATGTCTAAACAAAAAAAGATTTAAACATTTTAATATTTAAACACGTTTTATTTATTGACATGTAAATTATTTACTATTTTATTTATTGACATGTAAATTATTTACAATTTTATTTATTGACATGTAGATTATTTACTATTTTATTTATTGACATGTAAATTATTTACAATTTTATTTATTGACATGTAAATTATTTAAAATTTTTATTTATTGACATGTAGATTATTTACTATTTTATTTATTGACATGTAAATTATTTACAATTTTTATTTATTGACATGTAGATTATTTACTATTTTATTTATTGACATGTAAATTATTTACTATTTTATTTATTGACATGTAGATTTTAATCCTCGTATGTAACATATATGAGGTAACGAGGAAAACGTGTCGTTACCTTGGGGACTGACTTTAAGAACATCCGGATCTACTATGACCTCCGGGACCTCCGGACCCACTCGATCACTCTTCTTGGCCTCGCCCCACAGGTTCGAGCCGCCGTGCATGCTGGGAATGTTTAGTACAGCGATGCCCTCCAGGGATTGGCTCCCGAGGTCCAGCTGAACCCCGCAGCACTGCGTTACGGGAAATGCATCACAGATTATTAATATAATAAGTAAACAATAATAATCATTATTATTTACATTCATATCTACTACTGCCACCCGGTGGGAGTCGTGAACTACAGCATAAAGTAAACACTTGGGGGTGGGACAGTCCGTAGCAGACTGTTCTAGCAGTGTCTGTGTCCTCCAACAGTCCACAAACATGCAAATAAGACGAATAGAAGCTAGGAAATCTTCCGTAAGTGTGTTTGATATAAGATAAGTGGACAGAAGAAGCGTTTTCTGTCATGATTGTAACCAGGTTGTGTCCAGGGCGTCGTCCGCGGTTACCTCGATGCTCAGACATTCCTTGAGTTTTTTGCATGACGCTGAGATGGTCTCAGAAGTGGCAAACTCGAAGTACCACAACTTGTTCTTCGTTCTATGAGAGAAGAAAGAGATCGACTCATTTCAGGCTGGACTGTTCGGGATTCGAACCCCTGCACATAAGATGTAACACATGTTTTACCTGCTGTTGAATTTCTGTGGGTGTTTTTCTCTCATGGTGTGAAAACGGTGAGCGATCGAGGCGTCCTTTAACACAAATCACAGCAACGTACTAAACATTCTGATCTCTGTAACCATAGCAACCTTAACTTATCTAAGTGTGTGTGTGTGCAGTTGTGTATCTGTTTCTGTGTGTGTATCTGTGTGTGTCAATGTGTGTGTGTCTGTGTGTGTGTGTGTGTGTGTTTGTCTGTGTTAATGTGATGTGTCTGCGTGTGTGTGTGTGTGTGTGTGTGTGTCTGTGTGTGTGTGCACCCTGCAACAGACCGGCGACCTGTTCAGGTGTTTAGTGTCCCTCCCGTGACCCTAATTAAGATTATGCGCTGGTAACACTAGACGATGGATGTTATGATGTAACGATGCACCTCGAATTGATTCGGGAATCGATTCACTTGAGGCAAGATTAGAATCGTTTCTTTAGATGAATTAATTAATCTGAATCAGGGGTCACCAACGTGGTGCCTGCGAGGACCTCATGAGTCGCCCGCGGGCCTGTTCTAAAAATAGTTCATTGTAGTGACAGGTACCAGTGAACTGCATTTTTTTCACTATTCATTTTTAAATCATTGGTGTAAATTAGAAAATGTAATATATTGTAGCGATCGCTTAATGTTATGGGTTATGTGTGTGTTTAATGTTATGGGGTGCTCTGTTCAGATATTATACTGCTTCGTGTGTGTGGGTGCTAAGAGGGAAGGGAGGAGCCTAGTGCAGGTGTGTAGGGAGCAAGCGAGCTTTTGGGAAGGAACCGATGTGTGTGTGTGCGTGTGTGCGCGTGTGTGTGCTCCGATGTTCCGGGCGATGTTACGAGGAAAATGATGGCGGAAATGTAACCGCGAGTT
>JAOUQU010419871.1:0-21157 GCA_028566735.1 Ammoglanis amapaensis
TCGGATAGTGAACATTTCCGATAACGACCGACCTTTCGGAACGGATTGTGGTCGTTAACCGGGGTTCCACTGTATTAGCATTTGGGAACTTGCCGATACTGAGTACCAATACGACTAAGTTAAAACTGTAAAATTATTGTAATTACAATAAATAAACAAAAACAAATAAATTGCTTCCAACCTTTACACATTTTCACTTTGACATTCTAGCACAGCTTAAACTTACTTGATTAGTGTGAGACGGTCTTTCTCTAAAGTATGATCATCCAACCACTGAGAGTACCGAGCAATGGACCACTCTACCGTCTAGGTTTTAAAAAATGAAGACACAAATGAAGACAGCTATTATTCTAACAAATTTCATTTCTAACAAACATCATTTTCTGCACAAAATCAATGCTAACATTTTATTTTTTTATATCAATTGTTTAAGTTATTTTACCTGGTGAGGAGACTTGATTTCTGCCGGGGCTCTGGAGAAGAGAAATTGTAATATAGTGCTATAAGGAATCAAATCACCCACTGCCTGACTGCTGGCTATGTGCTCAGTTGTCTGAAACAGAAGAGGCCTAAATAAAAAAAAAATAAAACACTTTCAATTAGTAACAAGTAGTCATTATATAACAGACACGGCAGGTGCTCAGAGTAATTTAGTGGTAAGACAGATAAAGGTGCATATTGATACTTAACATACCTAAATGAGCGCAACATACGATATGCTTTTCCTAGATCTGATATTCTTCTGCAAAGCGGAGCCACAGCAAGCTCCATCTAAAATACACACGCACACACACACGCAATACTAAAGACGATTCATCTTAGGACTCAATTATAATGGCATATGTTGCTGTTCAAATTGTGTATTTATGCTTTTGTTATAATCATAGCATAAATACGTTAAAATTTGTAACATAATTTCCTTACCTGGGCAAAGTCAGCAGCCAGTCTCATCTTACCACCCTCTCCAAGGGGCCGCAATAAGCAAGCGTGGCGTATAAACAGGGTAATGGCACGTTGGGCGATGCCCTCTGTTCGGTCATAAAGGAAGTCCACTGACTGCAACGGGCGAAAGTAGTCATTCATGACACGAGCTATAAAACCCTGCAGTTCCTTCATATATAGAGAGCAAGGCATATCTGGCTTGTCTCCTGCCACTAAAGGACTAAAATAAACAAAGAGAAAAACAAAATAGTGTGCTATAGTAATAAACACTAATTACATTTTGTCATCAAAGTATGTGAGAAGGTATGCTTGTTATAATGTATAAGGTAATTAAATTATATTTTTACATTTTCGGCAGATGCTTTTACCCAGGCTAAAAGCATAAATAGTGACCTAAAATCACAACTAAACACCATTGAACTGAAGGTAAAGGCATTTTTTCGATTACTATTGCAGTAGATTAACCACTGTACTAACACTGTTCATATGAAGCAACATTAATACAGTAAATGTTTTACTGTTGTGGACAATACATTGTTACATGCATTGCAAAACTTGTGATAAATTTGAAATGATAAACTAAATAATACTAATATTCATCTCACAGCTATGAAATGAATAGTGAATAATAATATTTCATAACTAAAAGCTTTACCAAAATATAGTATGAAAGCCCTGTTAACTGGATACAATATTATTGGGAAAGATTGACTTGCCTAACATGCATGTGTTTACAAGAACAATATTTACCTTATTGTACCTTGACTTAAAATAATGTACAGTACAGTGACTATAAGATGGTAAATTTTATTTGGGATAATATTTGCTTTTTAAGTTTGTAAACAGATAAGGTTCTAGAGCTGCACTGTAGCTTAAAGATGAGCACTATTGCCCCACAGCAAGATGCACCGGGATCGATTTCTGGGTAAGGCTTTATGTGTGGAGTTTCATCTGAGTACTTCTCCCACAGTCTAAAAACAAGCAGTCAGGTTGTCACAGGTGTGTGTGGGTATGTTTATCTCTTATACTATGCAACAGACTGGCAACCTGTTTAGGTGTTTATTGTATTGTCCTACCGTGACCCTAAATAGGATTACGTAGTGGTAAAACTAGACAGTGGATAAAAGTAAAACATTCAACTTCTTTGGTGAGGAAAAATATGAGACATTTAGTAGCATTGTCAGATAAACCTACATTATTTATTACAATTATTGAATAAACGATTTATTTAAACAAAGAAACAATGATTATGATGTTTCTGCAGTGGTGTCAGTGTACTTTCTTATGCAATTTTGGAAGTGTTTGTGATATATTTACCTTGAGAAGTCTTCTTGGTGCATAGTTATTAGAATTGCTTCCACAGAGTCTGTGATGGACATCAGCAGTGGCTGGATTGCACTGTCCATTAGAGCCTGAACTGACTAAATGTAAAACACGGACACACACCATAACATAAATGTAAAATGTAAAAAATAACCAGTAAATAACCAACAAAGAAAGATATTACAGAGATGTTAAATGGACAACAAGAAACATGCTAATGATACTATTTTAAATGCAGGCCAAGTTACAAAAAACGGTCACATAAGATGCTTATTGCACATAAGATTCCATAAACGTGATAAGAAGCTTATTTTATTATATCATTCTATAATTATATTGTTTTCATTTGTTTGTGAGCCACAATGTGCCAGAACTGAATCAGAGCTTTTTTATTACTTGAGCTTGTTCACTCATTTTGAACATAATAACAGATTATGCTAACTTATTAAACAGTGGCTATAGAAATTCTTCATACTCCTTTGATAGTCACTCTTAGGTCTTAGTCTGAAATGAAAACATACAAACAATTTCTCCAGCTTAATTTATATACTGCTTAACAACATGCAAACAGTAAGAAAACATTAATTTAACTGTGACTTTCCACAGCTTTTATCACTGAGATTTTTCTAACCATTTTTTCTAACCACACTGTTAGCATGTAGTACTAGTAGTGGTGCTCACGGTACAGCTGGTTTTATTCTGAGTAAAAGTAGCACGATTGATGTCTGGTGTGTGAGATCTGGTGACTGCTTGTTTCTTAGCAAGGTTACAATGTTCACTCTGGTTACTGGTTACTCATTCAAACTACATATTTTAATAATTTAATTTGAGTAATTTATTATAGATTAATTATATAATAACTCTAATAATGAGGTGTTTTAAATAAAAATGTAGTTTGTTTTTCATTGATATGATTCTAATTTGTAAAAAAAAAAAAAAAAGTGCAAAATTTCAGTTTCAAGATATAATGTGAAAGACATATTTCGATAGGGCATAAAGATTTTCTCTCAGCAGTGCAAGTTCATTTTGGTTACCTCTAACGATGCTTTAATTACTTGTTCTGCAGCCAGTGGAAAGAGGGGGATTCCTGATATTACCTAAGCACATAAAATAGTGAGGACAGTTAGCACAAAATCAGTAAATATAAATACAAAAAAAAGGTTAAAAAAGTGAGCAAACCAAAACCGCGAGCATTATTATGGTCACTCTTGGTGTTAAAACGATAAAAGTGAGGGAAACCAACAAAACAACACTAAAGACATTTTGTAAAATACAATAAGGGCATCAACACAAAAATACTATAAAAACTTTCAAATGTTCTGTCCGACAATTTTGACATTTAATATTTTGTTCATTCAATCCCATTTTTTCATTTAATGCAAGCAACCTTGGGGATACTTAAATGAAAGTTTTTTAAATGAAAAGTTTTTTAGATCATGATTCACTATGGTTTGTGAATTTTTTTACCCAACTATTTTTAGTTTAAATAAAGATAAGATTTTGTATATATAATGCTGTTTTCATTCTCAAGCCATAGTGAATCATGATCTAAAACACTTTGATTTACCACTTTGTGAAAGTTATGTATCAAAATAATATAAGTAATGAAAGTTTCTCATAATCTTGCCTACATAGAATTGTAAAAAAAAAAGTAAAAACCCAGAAAGAAAACATGTTAGGCAAGGCCAGAACCCAATGCTGAATTTGCAAGGACTTCAATCTCTCTTAAAGCAGTGAGTGCAAAACAAGCATGCTACTGTAACGAAATCCTTAAGAAAGTGTAAAATCAGTAAACATCCTTAACATAAACTTCATTTAGATCATTGTATTGATATTTTTTGTCACTCACTTTAGTTAATGCCTGTTGTAGCTGGTACAGTGAATTAACCACAGCTATGTTTCTCCTCTGACCTTCTGTCAAAGGCCCTATGACCTGACTGGCATCTCCCTGGGTACAAAGCTGAAAACAGATAAAAGAGAAAAAATGTGTTGAGCTGTGGATGTTGAATTTATGAATACAAATATGAATCATGAATGGATAATGAATTTAAGCATCAACCAGGCACTCACCAAATGTTCGGACTTGACACAGAAGAGCTGCACTGTCTTAGCAACATTCTTGGCAACAGCAATAGTAAGCCCAGTATCAACCAAGGCTACATTTAGCTCACTACAAACTCATAAAAGCAATTGTGATTTAGATCACTGGATTAATTATGATATTTTAAGATATACATTAATGGTCAACTTAAAACTTTAGATTGCAATAGATTATTAAATATCTGAAATTACCTTAGATACTACATTAGAAGTATTATGAGATCACAAACCTGCCAATAGCTTTTATGATACTATCCATCTCATCACTTGAAGGTGTGCTATTTCCACCTTGAGGGAACACCAGGTTGATGGGATCAAACAGACGTGAGAGTGATTTTGATAAGTAAGCGGCTTCATACGGCTGTAGAGTATTTTTAAGTGCTTTCTCTAAACTGTAGAGGAAAATAGACATTATTTGCTATGACAGAAGAATTACACAGTAATTAAAGATCATGAAAATGCTACTGCTAAATGCTACCTCATGATAATTAAAAATGTAGTAAATATAAAAAATGGTGACTATAAAAATCTATGAAATGCAGTATTACTTTAAAACTGTAGGAACAAATGCAAACATTTTTAAAGCTCCCTAAAATGTAAAAGATTTGTAACAGGACTCGACAAGGTAGAATTTACACTATACAATAACAAATGCCTTCAATCAAATGATCTGTTCATTACACATTATTTTTATTAAAATCAAGTTCTATTAATTGTTACCATTTTTCTATATAACACTGGGAGAGATCATAGTGCAAAACTCCCAACTAGAGTCACAATAGCATAACAGCAAAATTATCTGTTTCTTGTAAATGGCATCTTTTATTGCATTATTCATGTTTAGTACAGTGGTACCGTGAGATACAAGCAGACCAGCATATTAATGCTTAAAGATGCTAGCTGTAACTTGGTCAGTATTTTAGTTCGAAGTTAGAGTGAAATTTCGAGATACGAGTCGTAATTCGGGAAGCTGCCAGGTCCAGTATCGCACCCAGGACTTTTGTCATGTTTCAGTACTGTCGGGTTTTCACAATGCATATTTCCTTTTATTTAATCGTTAATAAAATACTTTTGTTAATATATCATGACCTGCATGTTTTGTTCAAGCTAAAATTAAAATACTATAGTTTAAAAAAATGCTGATTATTTTACAAATATGGTTATTAGAACTGTGGTCAGCATCTAGCTCACTGTTTTTTTCTTAAACATTTTTAAATGACAACATTTAGCAATTTATTACATTATCTACAATCCCCCAAATCACAGTTTTGTTTGCTTCTTTAGACTTACTCATAATCTTGTTTCATGTTTGTAAGCATATCCTGATTGTCAGCTTCAGAAACTGAAAGCTCAAGATCCAGCCCTGTACCACTGCTTCCAAGAATGCCATGTATATTAGCACTGTACTGCATCAGTCGCTTCCAAAGCTCATTAAACAACCTCAGGAACTTTGGAAATTCCCCTTCAAGAGCCTGCTTCAAGAGGGTAGAGTCTATCAAAAGGAAAAGAATGATTGGGTAAAAGATATGCATGACCGGTGACAAACTCTAATATGCTACAAACTCTAACAACACTGTGTACGTGTGAGCATCTGCTGGTCTCTTCTTACCCGATACTGCTTTTCGACTATATACAGATAAAACTATTTGCAGTAACTATAAAATGAACGCTTGTTTCATTTAAAAGGTTTATAATCCTTAATGGTAAATAATAAATACATTAAACAAATGGAATAAAACGCAAGAAACATTACTGAATGAGACACAAAATAAGCAAGAATAACAGCTATATAAAAAAAATAAAAACAAAAAAAAACTTGATAAAATGTAATACTTGAAATTATTTTTACAATTTAAGTCAAGTCAAATTATTTGTATAGCGCTTTTTACAAAACGAAAGACACCCCCTCTCCTGCCCATGCAATTATAGGCATCACTGTTTAACGTATTACAGGTGCTGTAAAGCTTTTAATCCAATTTAAGCATGTCTTTTTTTGGATTGTTGAGAATTGTACAAAACCTCATTTACATTTACCCACTACTAGCTCACAACCACAAAGAAACCAACTGAATGTGTTGCTAACAATGTTTTTGATAAATTACTTTATAAATCACATTTACAATGAGTGACTCGCAGGAGCAAAGCAGACAAACCGCATGAAATGAAAACGGTTTAAGTCAAAAGCATTCTCTAGATTTTCACATCTTTTTCAGACAGCCAATATTCACCATAATGTAATGATATGGCCTTGTGAGAATTCTTTCTCCCTTACCTTCTGTGCTTTTTTGAAGTTCTTTGGAAAGCATCTGTGTAATGGAATTCCAAAAACTGTAAAAGATGTCTGACTGACCATCCTTCAGAGGGTAAAACAGATGAATTAGTAAAAACAAAATTAAAGCAAGAGAATTCGACAAAAACACAATAAAATAATGAAATTATTCTAATAAAATATATTTTTGGATTAAAGTAAATAAATGCATTCAAACCTTGACAAACTCATCGATGAAACACACATGGGTGACTGGATCCCTCTTTTTGGTCAAGACTTTTTGAAGGTGTTGAACCTACACATTAACAATCATAAAAAATATAAAAAAGTATATTAGCTTATATTACAGTTAAATGTAAATCTAACAGTTATACTCATTTTATCATACTTGACTGCATGCAGAATATATCTGGTCTATCATCTTTTCCAGGTTGGTCCACAAAGCTGCGCGAAATGTAGCTGTGCTTCCTGAAGTGGGCATCACAGCTCTACCTGGGGCACCTACTCACAGACAAGTAAAAGAGGCCAATTTATTTAACATTTTCTTTTTCTTATTTATTGTTTCTTTCTTCTTAATACTACAAAACCTACAATAAAATATAAACATGCATAAAATGTATAACCTTTGGTGTTAGCAGGCTGATTGAAGATTTTGATTTCAAGTGCATTGGTCACACTTTCTTGGACAGATGCTTTGTACCCATCTATAACACCAAGAATAGTCTCTCTCAAATTACCTAAATTAAAAAAGACTTGAAGTGCTGTGCCCACCTGAGATGGGTTCTGCAGACAAAAAAAAGAAATTAATAAAAAAGCACCAAATGAAAAAAAAAAAACAATGAATGTATAATTTACAGCAAGACCATCAATTATTATTAAGTTATTATACTGAATATCCATAATAGAAAAACAGGTTTTTAAAAGTCTCAAGGTACCTAATGACTGAAAAAAAACTTTAATTGATCATGGTATTTCAAAAGCCTAAATCACGAATAAACAAGTTTGTCTTAACATTTAAAACCAGACATACAGGTGGCATGCTTAAATAAAATAAAAAACAACAGGATGAAAATTTTGCCACTGTACAAGAAAAACGTTATGTAATGTAAACTTATGTCTAGTATAGTTACATGATCCACATAAGAATAAACACACAACAAAGACTTACACTCAATTAGCATAATCATAATAATACAGCTAATACAACCACAAAACAACCCAAGTTCACAATGGACTGAAGAAATCAAAGCTTAAATGTTAACTTTTTCTGCCTCTTTTAAACAAACTAACAAAAAAATCTTAATTGTCCACATAAAGTATGTTATAAAGCAATGTGATGTTCCTACCTGAATCTCCATGCCCTGCTCTAATAGTCTTTTGGCCTGGTTCTCCACCTCAAGACGTGCACGACTGATAAACACCAGGTCATTTTCGATGACATCAATACCAGAAACATCTACTCCTTGAAACAGATAATCTGTATACAACATGTGTATGTTTGAGAGAGAGAGAGAGAGAGAGAGAGAGAGTAAATAGAGAAGTGGAACAGTAAAAACTGTGTAAAAAGAGTGAATGGGACAAAGATGAAAACGGTGATTCAACTGCTTCGGTTTGAGCGGATTTATTTATGTATCTACAGTGCCTCCTCCGTCAATTCACCTCGGTTAGACACACTCGTCTGTCTCCAAATTAAGAATATAATACAAACAATAAAAACTTTCTTTTCATAATCGAGAGTGGTTTGGAAATGTTTCACAGGGCTGAAACACATTAAATCTATCAGTTATTTTAATGGGAGAAATTTGTTTGGTAAATAGTTTATACTTGACGAGTATTGAATAAAAACTGTTAAGACTGTGAACCCAGATATATGGCACATAGGTCATCATTATACTATGAAAATAAAACACGGATAAT
This sequence comes from Ammoglanis amapaensis, assembly GCA_028566735.1. NCBI lineage: Eukaryota > Metazoa > Chordata > Actinopteri > Siluriformes > Trichomycteridae > Ammoglanis > Ammoglanis amapaensis. Next base: position 8,552 of record JAOUQU010419871.1, read on the forward strand.
TAAAGCGCATTATTTAGCGCATACTAGCAGTAACTTATCAGATTTAAGAAAATAGATTGTTTGAAGGACACAAAGTACTCACCAAGTTCACTGAGGCTCTGGGCAGCTTTAGTCAGCTCTCGGCTACCACCTTGAAGCTGGCCCTGCAATCGTTTACTTAGATATAGGATACGAATTATCCTCCTGAGAAGATCACACACCACCTACACACAGAAAAAAGTACTAATTATACTGTTAGGTAATGTTCCCAAATCAAGTATCCTATCTTTTATTTTAGTATGGAATTAGTGCTGAATCCAAACGAAGACGCTAATTATACATACATACATACATACATACTTGCATTCATACATAAGTACATAAATATGTACCCTATATAGTCAAATTCTGGGACACATACGTACAAGTGTTGTGCTGTAATACTTCTTTTCCCTTCACAATAATGAACACCCTTCAATGCTTTATTGCAATCATAAAATGGTAACAGAAAAAAACAAGGTTTATATCATAACAGAATTATGACAAAACGGTCAATAAACCTTTCTTCATTTATGTAATCTAGTTTACATAATAAACGTAAGTCACCCGCACGCGAACAGCATCTCAGACCAAACGTCATTGCAAACATAAAATACAAAACATACCTGTAGCCGAGCAAGTTGGGATGTCCGAACCACAATCTTGTTATATGGGTCAACTATTTTTGTCCTTATTCTTATAAGGACGTGGGGAAGAAAACCAGTTATAAGTGAGAAAAGAAGATTCGGTGATTGCTTTTAAACAAACAAGCAGAGAAAATAATGAAAAAAGTTACCTGTCCACAGCACTTTGTAATGCCAATATTCTTGTCTGCATCATTTCAAGAACACCTAAACCAGATAAAAAATATCTTTCAAAACCACAAACCTAAACTGAGAAGATGCTTTTCCTTAAAAACATTATACAACCCCAAAACCTGAAACAAACAAAATAATGTTTGTTTTGTCTGATCAACGTTATTTCATTTGTTAATGTTTGCCATTGTTTCAGGGCTCCAACATATTCAATCACAAGTGCAATTGAGGGCTAGATATTTTTTTAAGTGTTTACCAGATGATAAGTTCCATAGTTGGAATGAATAGTGGTCTTTAATATCTTCTTGGGCCTTAAGTAGCACCGTTTCCTGTATATGGACTGCAAGTTAGGAAGCACCACCTATTGAAGAAACAGTCAGTTCCCAAACCAGACTAAATGCTCGCAATGGTGCAAACGTAGAAGTTCTGTAGCACCTTTGACAGTTTGAAGTACCTCAAGTGCTTTAGGTAATACATACATTGACATTCTTTGCCAGTGTGTTGGTGTGGCGGACCATGATAGGTCTTTTCAGATGTGGACTCTAAGGTACGTCTAAGGTAGTCTTGCTGACTAAGAATGAGTCTTCCAAGTTCCTAATCTCATCATTCATCATTGTTGGAGATCAGGCCTAACACATCTGCGTCATCAGCAAATTTGATTTGAATGTACAGTTTGTGTTCTGTTAAGAAGTTGGAGAACCAGCGACACAGGAATGGATAAAGTCCTAGATGTCCCAACTTGACAGTTAGTGTGGAGGGAATAATAGTGTTAAATGCAGAGCTCTAGTCCACAAACCGCATTTTCACACAAAGACCCCTCTCTGCGTCCAGGTGGGAAAATGTGGTTTAAAGCAGGCATGAGATTGCATCAACTGTGAAACAGTTGTGATGATAATTGAACTATAGAGAGTCCACAGATTCTGAAAGTGATGATTCTCTCAAAGCACTTTATTACCACTGAAGTTAAAACCACTGAGCAAAAATCATTTAAGCAAGCTGGCTGTGCTTGCATTGGGACTGTAACAATGATGGATTGTTTGGAGCATGCTGGTACGATGCCCTAGCTCAGGAAAAAGTTGAGGGTGTTGGTGAACACTGGTGCTAGCTGGTCAGTTTAAACCTGATGACTTGTCTGGTGGTGATCACTTCCGATCTGTATTTCTGGTATTCAGTCTCTGAAAGCATTTCATACATCCCTCTCACTGATGACAAGTGGTCTCTGCGGTCTGACAAGCTGTGTGTCCATGCTGGGTACACCAGTAGCATGGCCAGCAACATAAGCACTCTTGCCAAATGTAGCCTCAAAGGAAGAGTAAAATGTGTTCCAACTCGAAATGTAGAATGTTGTCAATTATGTAGCCGCTCATGGTACTGTCTATGGTTCTTCTGTAGAATGTGTTGAAAATGGGAGCTTTCTTCAGTCTTCTCAAAAAGTAGACATGCTGAGCTGTCTTGGCGATGGTGCTGGTATTGAGGGTCCAGGTGAGATTCTACGCCCAGTGAACAACAAGAAATGTGGTGCTCTTGACAATCTCTACAGGTGAGCCGCCAACATTCAATAGGGAGTAGTCACTTGGTGTTTTTCTGAAGTAAACAACAATTTCCTTGGTTTTCAATGTTTAGAGACAGGTTGTTGATGCACCAGGCATTAGCCATTTCACCTCGTCTCTGTACATTATATGACTCATGTTATCTGCAAACTTAATGGTGAAAGTTGAGCTGTGCATTGCTTTACAGTCATGAGGAAGCTGAGTAAAGAGCAGTAGACTGAGCACACAGCCCTAATGGGCTCCTGTGCTCATTGTAGTGGAACAGTTCAGTCCCAACATGTCCAGTTGTCCAGTCAGTGTCCGAGGAATGATGGTGATGTTGAATGCTCAGCTAAAGTCTAGAAACCTTATCAAGGGTGGAGACTATGGCGAGTCCATCGTGGGGGTGGCAAAAACTTAATGTGCTGCATGACAAGTTTCTAAAAGCACTTCATGGTGATAGGTGTGAGTGATACATGACATTGAAGAATGACACTGATGAATTCTTTATCACGTGTACAACGGTAGTCGTACTGAAGCATGTTGGAACAATGGCACTGCTCAAAATAGTGTTAAAGATGTTGGTGAAAACATCTGCCAGCTGGTGTGCACTCTTTTAACACTGTGCCAAGAATGTTGTCCGGTTCTGCAGCAGTCTTTGGGTTGACTGCATACAGCTATAGATGTTCTGGCTATGTATGTGCTTTGCTTATCGGGTTGCCCGGGACAACTAGGTCCTCACTGTTCTCAGAGCCACCTGGTCACTTGATTTGGAAAACAACATCTCTGGCCCTCAGCAGTGCACAGACCTCTGAAGTCATCCATGGCTTTTGGTTGTGTCTGGTAGTGGAGGTTCTATTGGTAGTGTAATCAATGTCTTTGCTGAAATAGCAGCTCACTAAAATCGTGTACTCTCCTAGATCCGTGAAATTGCTGTATGTTGCAGCCTCCTGAAACATGTACCAGTCAGGAGACTCAAAACAGTCCGGAAGAGATGAGATCAATCCCTCTGGCCAGGTCTTTGCCCATTTCACCTCAGATCTGGTGTATCTGACGAGCACTTAGCACTTGGATCAGAATGACATGCGTAATGCTGGGATCAGCAAGAAATGTTGAGTATCACGAGTCCACAATGTGGGAGTACACAATGGAAACGTTCACGTAAACATTATGGATCGTGCTCGCTTCTTTCGCGGCATTGTCGTGGAAAAAAAAGACTTGAGATTTGCATGATTAAAATCTTCAGCAATAATAAACAGTCCATCTGAATAAATATTCACTCCAAATATATTCATGCAAACACTCTTTTAAACACCTAAACCTTTAAGTCCTCTTTTTAAACAAAAGCAGTCAACATAACATACAAAGCATACCTGTACCCAAGCAATTAAAAAAAAAAGACTAAAATCCTCTTATATGGGTATGTTTTTTCGATATTTTTAAAATGTAAATTTAAGTGGTTCTTGAGTCAGTCAGTATTGACTAAAGCATTTTACGTTTTAGTGACCAACTAAATCACACTATACACAATACAATCTGAATCACACACACACACACACACACACACACACACACACACACACACACACACACACACACACACATATATATATATATATATATATGTTTTATTAGAACTATCCTTTAATGTTACTCTTTTTTTAAGAACGTTCATATAATGTTTGACTTTTCAGACTAACATTATTACAATTTTATCAAGGTAACATAACATTTATAGAGCACTATAAAATAATATTGTTTACTCAGAACATTAGGAGAACTTAGCGTTAGTGAATGCTGTGGGAACGTTTCCTGTTAGCTCGGGACCCTGTCTGTCTAGCCACTTCAATCTCATCTCTTGATCACACTTCACTGACTTCACTTCCTCTGACTCTCACCTCCATGCTTTCATGTGGTACCCAACAGCTTCTTTTCACATGGAGTGGGATCTCAGTGTTAAGCATACTGAGGGTTGTGTACTGATCACTATTGTCACGGCACAGGCCGTAATTGCTGTAGTTATGAGTGAGGTACATCCTATCGAGTGGACAATCCTATTACTGTTCAATTTTACCTGCCTGTGTTTGAATGGTTACTATAAAATATACTATATACTATACTATAAAATACAATAAAACATTAGAAGATTACAAGGTGGCATAACTTCTATAGGGTGTGCTACACAACAAAAAATGAGAATGGTTTTAGTCAGAGTTTTGTAAGGATTGATCAGAACAAGACAACAAAATACAATACGAGCTGTTAACTTTATGATGGTGCAACAGCACCACCTATTGATGGTGTTAGGACATGCTGTACTGTCCAAATAACAGTGTTCCAGAGCATAAAGAAGAGAATGCTGAACCTCTGATGATTATAGATTGAGATTTTTTAAATGAGGGTAATTATTCCTGTATGTGTAGTCTGGTTTGAAACATCTATTCTTCCTAAGTAATCGTTTTTATAGTTTGAACATTCGTCTTGATTTGTTGGTCCTGATTCTGTATTAACTGCTAAAAAGCTGGCCCTAAACCAGTCACGTTGGCAGAAATGTGTTTTAAAGTGGAGTGTTTCATGTGGTTTTAGCCACAGGCTGATGTTAATGAGATGAGTACACACAACACTCTTCTTATTTGATAGCAATTAAAGCTTGCTGTAAGAACACCAGCTGGAACCTGTGGGATGCAGTAATGTGTGTGTGTGTGTGGAGGGGGTTGGTTTCACAGCCTTAGTGCAGGGCGACAGTTGCCATTCAAAAACAGATGGTAAATTCAAGGCTCGTTGGCAAGCAGCGGCCTTTTTTCCGCCACTGCTAACATCTTTACTAATGACTTAATTAGCTATGTAAATTGACAAATCAGTACGTGGATATTGCTATTTAGTCCAAAAATATCACGATGAATGACTGTAATTACTGAGTGGAGAGAAAGTCTAGTCTGTGGTCTTATAAGCTGGTTTTAGAGGCTGATCTGCTGACATTAAACAGGGAAATATAGAAAAAGGATTGGTAGATGTTTGTATTGCTTATGCTTGTCACAATGAGCTGTTATTTGGACATTATATTCGCCTAGCGAATATAAAGTTTACAATTGTCTTAGCAATTTTTTAACCTGATATTGAGCTGAATAGACAGCCTTTTGGAATAGAGCATATCTGGGAATTCCAGCCCATTTAGTAAAAATAATTAATATGACCAGAGCTGACATCACAAATTTGTTGTTTCAAATCTCAGCTCTCCTACCGCCAGGATGGATGTCTACTCGACCAGCGATTGGTTTGTTGTTCACTGGTGAGATATGATTCCTCGAGAGATCCAATTACAGTTGGCTGATTGATGTAAGGGGATAGTTTGTGATCTGGAACATTGACTCTTCATACACAAATCTGAATATAAACTCATCTCGTGCATGAAAATAGATGCTGTCCACACTGCACATGTATTGGGGAGGGGGTGGTTGGTCTCAGCTTTACTCCACTGAGGTAGGGGTCAGCGTCAAGAGTGGTAATTGGATATACGGGCTTTCATAGGGTGTCCTAATCTTTTCACATGGAACTTCTTCAGAAGTAAAATGGCATTTATTATTTAGATAAATGTAAATCCAGTAAAGCACTGTGGGTATCGTGAATCATTCCCTCCCTACTCATTTCTGAAATAGGGTTAGCATGATAAGCCTGCATTTTATTTTGTCTTGTTTTACAGGACGTGATGGTAGTGGGCGAGCCTACTCTGATGGGTGGCGAGTTCGGTGATGAGGATGAGCGGTTAATCACACGGCTGGAGAACACACAGTACGATGCCACCAACGGCCTAGATGACGACGACGATTTCACCAGCTCGCCGGCCCTCACTAATAACAGCCCATGGGCTAAAGCGGCACCTCCAGTCCAGGACACCAAAACGGAGAGCGCAGCCTCGCAAGCCTCACAGTAAAAAGCCGCACACAAAACAGTGACCAGAGTAATTAAACTTTCTTACATACTGTCTCATTCTGACCTCGTTTTGATCAGATCTTATAACATCAGCTGTGTTTCATGTTATTTTACCACTTCGATGAGTTCAAGCTACAGTTTGGGCAAAATGCCTGGAGCACACTGGACAAACACTGGATAATAAAGGATACCAAAACTGACCAGAAATCTATCAAACATGGCTTTAGGAAGAGGATTAATGTGTGAGATGTGCTAAGGACTAAACCAGTGTAAAAACTATTGATGGAGAATAAAGTAGCAATACATCTCCATGAAGAGTGAACAAAAGCCAACCAATGAAGAAACAGTCGTGTTTGACTGAGCCACAGAGATCAAGCCATGTACATTTGCATTGCTTCTAACTAAAATTCTTTTGTAATGTACATTTTAATGTACTCATGTACATTTTAATAAAACTCATGCGTTTATCTATGTTGCTAATATCATGCTACCATAATGAACAGTACATTTTTAAAACCCTTTGTAATTATACAATGCCTCAAATGCACCTCTCTGGGCAGCAGTAATTATGTACTGTATCAATAACTGTAGATCTTCATGATGTTTCACTACATCTCAGTTGTGTGAAGCTGTGTGTTCTAATTTGGTCATTATAACACAATTTATGCTTTTAAAAAATAGTATAGTCCAGGTTTATATTATGATTGGATCTTATAATTAATTCTTCCAAATACTTACAAACTATCCTGAACTACCACGCTGATTTAGACTTCTGCGTCAACTCAATGCAAGACAATACTGTCGCCTTGATAATGACGTTTTCCTTTTATAGTTCTGCCTCGAAGTTGTATATGAACCGCAAAATGATTCACCTCTGCAATGCAGGAGGGGCATCAAGGTTTGAAGATTTGGATGACTTTGTGTTTTAGCAATGAGCGCGAAAGGTTGTTGTGGATTTCAGCTGATCGATTTTGAACAATTTGAACAATATTTTAAATGTTGGATCGTAAACAAAACACAATGAACACCAAGCCATATAAAGAGAGTGAACTACTTTATTTTCGACGGTGTCTACTCCAATGTTTGGATGCCTATCTTGCTTCCCCCTTGTGTAGGTAGACATTTCGGGAGATGCCTGTCGGTTGACAGAGGCTTTATGGAGGGATGTTGCAAGAGCTTTGCATCGCGACGGCGTCCATTTGACTCAGAAGTCAAAATTGACTTTTATGCTTCAGTCATAAACTGTTTGCTTTACAGTTGTACTGAATAATTTTACTATGAAACATCACAATTTGTAATTCTTCCCCCCAAAAAACTAATCTCTCAAGAGAATAAAATTACTTAGGTACTTAGTGAGCATGTCGACACAGTTTATTATTTAAAATGCTTGTCATGTAGTCAGTAGTAAGGGTCACAAGGCAAAATAGGTACAGAAACCTGCGTTCCATTTTTGCCTTTGGTCACTGTCTGTGAGTTTTCTTCCCAGGAATTTTGGTTTTCTCTTATCATCCAAAAACATGCATGAGGAAATTTGCTTCTAGGTATGAGTAAGCAGATGGAATGTTTGTGTGTCTGCCCTATGATGAACTGATGACATTTTGGTAATCCTGAATTATGCATGTCCCAGACTACAATAATTATTTACTCACCTAATTGCTTATCCAGTAAGGTTCCAGCTTTTCAGTAGAAGCAAGACAGACAGAAACATGTTGGAGAGGCTTCGGTCCATCGCAGGGCAGACATACACACATGTTTTTGGACTGTGGAAGAAACCAGAGTTGCTGGTCTAAACATACCAACACTAGAGAATGAACCCAGACCAGCCCACTTTAGGATCAAATTTAGGACCATTTTGCTGTTACGTGAGGCAACACTTAGCCACCTGCTACAGCTGTGGCCTGATGGTTAGAGAACTGGGCTTGTGGTCGACAGGTTGTTGATTCGATTCCAAACATTTAACCACCTAACTGCTTTAGAGGCTTGTGTGCTCACTGCTGCCCCCTAGCATTTGTTCACTATTGTGTGTGTAAATGTGTGTTTCAGTGCACGGATTGAGTTAAGTGTGGAGAAAGAATTCCTGCATGCATTAAAGCACAGTGGTGGAAGAATAAACTCTAAAGTGGCTAGTAAAAATTTGTGTAATAATAAATATATATAGTTTTAGATGGTTATTGGATAAAGACGAGACCATAATAACATTTCTGGGTAATTAATTCAAATGTGCAAAGGGTTTACAAACTGTTCTTTTCATGATGTGCTGTTTATTATGGTCGTGTGTGATTTAGTTCATGGCCATTACTTCTGGAGGGTTTGTCCTTGTCTTAACCTTGCTAAGGGGCAGAAAACTTTCTGCACTTGTGTATATTTAGACCTGTAATTTTATTCAAAATATATATTTTATTTGATGGGTCTAAATGTGTTATTTTTAAGAAGTTGAATATTCTGTGATTTTTATCTGTACTGTTACCTATCAGGTTGTAAATTGAAGGCACATGAAAAATAGTTCAAATCATTTCTGTATTTCTTTAATGATATTTTCCCCCAGACAGTCTTGTAACATGTTGCTGCATGATAGTTTTAAATCTGTATATTTCAGTTTACGTTCAGAAAGCCACGCTGGGTTCAGCTTACCAGTTTGAGGACAGCTCTGTTCATAGCAAAGTCTTATGGTGAAGACCACTGATCTACATTTATGATGGCAGCTTTTTTGGTTCATTTTCAACTCTGCACTGATTCACAGGAATGGAAAGGTGTTAAGCAAATTAAAAAGAAAATGCAGGAACACTAAAATGTGAAAAGAAATCCTTCGTATTGCTGAAGTAAGACATTTAGCTGTCACATCACTTAAGTTTAAATAAGAATTTAAGTATGTTTGTGCATAATAACACAAAACAATTACTGTTTTTTTTACTAATTAACTAATACTGAGCTTTTGATCAAGCATTAACATACCTTTAGTCATACACAGATCAGGCAAAATATTATGATCACTTTGCTAATATTATGTTTGTTTACTTTTGCTGACAATATAGCCCTGCAACTGTGATACACTGTATATTCTGAGATTTCTATCAGAACCAGCCTTAACTTTTATAGAAGCTTTTCTGTTAGATCGATGCCATGTGCATCATCACCATTGTTCTTTTTTATAGCTTTTCATAGACACTGATCACTGCAGACCAGAAATACAAGAGCTGCAGTTGGAAATTTTCTGGCCCATTGCTCAAGCTATCAAAATTGAGCAATCCTTATGCTTGATGTACCTGCTTTAAATACATCTTTTCTTGTTCAGTATTACCCACTTGCTAAGATATGCATGGTGAAGAGATGTTAAATATTTTTAACTTAACTCTAAGTGATCATAATGTTATGCCTGGTCATTGAATGATGTACTACTAACGCTGTAAAAAACAAACAAACAACTTTTTAATTTCATTCTTCCGTGATCTTCTTCAGGTGGCAAAGTTTAGTTAACATAGCTTTGATTTCGCATCAAATGCTCTTGATGTAAAATTATCACATTAAATGCAAGTTGTTTTGAGTGACTGCAGGTGCACTATATGGCAATTTATTAATTAAATATGTCTTATGAGTTATAAGTAATGTCTTATAAGTTAACTTATGCACTGTGTAGAAATTTACAAATGTAATTTTCTTACTCAGATTAAATGTCAGTCAGAAATGTTTTTTAAATGTTCTCCGATCACAAGTAAAATGATGACAATGTTAGTGATGATGTATCAGAGGTATACAAGCTACCACCACAAATTTTGGTCTGTCTCTATTTTAATAGCTTTTTTAGTGGATCCTGTTGCATTTCCAGGTATCTACAAGAGCCCCAATCTGATCTTGTAACATTCAAACTCTGCACTGTTTGTATATTTAGCAGAGGTGTTTTGCGTCTTGTATGTATGCTTTGCAATTTTGTGTGCTAATAAAACATGCTTAGGCATACGAGAAGGTTTTCATTCCCATTCATTTACATTTTATTTTGTCTGCGCTAGTCTCTTCATGCACAAGATTCATGACTTTGGATAACTGAGAATCTTCTAAACTACAGGTCATCTCACCAGATATCTTTTATCAGACAGATGGGGGCGGCACTGTGGCTGAGTGGTTAGCACTGTCGCCTCAAAGCAAGCAAGTAGAAAAATAGCATAATGGGTTTCAGTAAGCTTTAATACTTCATTCATTTATTTTACTTTATTGCTGCAAACAATAATTGTGCTGTATGATAAAACTAAATATTTGCTATATCGACAATTTACATGTCAATAAATGTCCAACATATGCTAAAAGAAATCACAATATGAAAAATGCATATGAATTTCTCAATCTTCATCCCACCTGCTGATCCACCCTTGTATTAAAGGTAATTGACTTCAAAGATTGTGAGGTTTAATCTGGATGCATTTACATTACATAAATGTTATTTGACAGACAATTATCTTATCCACAGCCTCTTACAAAGTGCCTACAAGTCATTCAAAATTTGTAAAGCTAGTGCTGACAGCAGTGCCAGAAATTGGCCATACAACTTATAGTAAATTGATCCCATATGGCGGTCATGTTCCAGACACAGCCTATAAAGATAGCTCCCTTATCCTTAATTTGCTGGGGTATTCAGATTGGTCATTTTCCCTTTAGTTTCTGAAATAAAACATGTCCTAACTTTTACTCACTCTGTTCATGATTTCTAGAACCTGAATGTACATATAAATTTCGTAATTACTACAAAAACACAAAAGCTGGTTATATTTATGATGTCTGTATTAAGCAAACTACTGTATTTGCATACTGTGCTTGCACAAAGAGGAACGGAACCTCTGTAATGATGCAGTGAAACACATATACTAGTAAACACAAGGGGGCAGTAAACACACTTGCCCACAGCAGGGGATACCAAGCGCTATGAATTCTAAAATGTGCTGTTGATCACGATTAAGACTCACTGGTCTAAAACTCATTAGTAGTATTTCTGGTTGGTTTTGATCAAATAATTTGTAAGTCTAGTTCTCTAGTTCACGTCCCTTCTGCCAGTCCTAGAATTGCTATCTGCGAGAAAAGGTCTGAATTCTTGAGTGTAAAATTACCCAAATGAAATTTCACACCAGCATGATGTTTTCTGCTCTACAAACAGGCATGTGATGTGATAAAAATACAATGAAAGTCCTAATCCTATGATTTTAGCATTATTATTTAAACAAATATTGTAACATAATCAATTAATTAATTAATTCTAGTCGATTCTGACACTCGGTCGACTGTGCTGACTGAAAAGTGGAACATGGGCTACATGAATGTGCTAGCTATATTTACAGATATAGTAGTAAGCAATAGTGCTTTTAGTGTAATTTTGTGCTTTTCTTTCGGGAACATGTTTTAAGACAGCGGTCACCAACGTGGTGCCCGCGGGCAACAAAAGGACCTCATGAGTCGCCCGCGGGCCTGTTCTAAAAATAGCTTATTAAAGTGACACAAGTGAGCTGCATTAATTTTTTTTCGCTATTTTTTAAAAATCACACTTGCATTGGTGTAAATTTGAAAATCTATGACAATCTATGTAATATATTGTAGCGATCGCGTAATGTTATGGGTTATGTGTTTGTTTAATGTTATGGGGTGCTCTGTTCACATGTTCTAGTTATTTTGCTTTGTGTGTGTGTGGGCGCTAAGAGGGGAGGGAGGAGCCTAGTGCAGGTGTGTTTTGGGAGTGAACCGGTGTTATTTCACACATTATTGAATGGTTGGAATAGGCTAGCGTGCTACATGCTAGCAAAGCTAACAGCGTTTGTTTAGGTTTTTTATATCCGAAGAGCTTTTCAACATCTGTTCCATCCGGAATTAAAACCGTTTTTATTTGACCGCAAGCAGAAGCTGCAGTGAATCCAACTTAAACATCAACTTCAACTCATCTACTAAAGCTAAGTACATTTCTGTATTATTATGGCTCCAGCCGGAGCTCTGTTTCCCTGTTCTGAGTGTTATATGTTTAGTTATTCCTTCTCCGTGTTTAGTAATAACTTTTTATGTGATAAGTGTAAGTTAGTTGTTAGTCTGATGGAGAAGATCTCAGTGTTAGAAGGACGCATTCAGGAATTAGAACAAACTACTATTAGTGAGTGCTTAGAAGCCTGTAGAAGCCCCGAATTCCAGCAGTTTTAATCCAGAGCCCCAGATTCCGGCATTAGAGCCCTCACAGTGGGGCAACTGGGTGACGTCTTGGCGACATAGTCATAGGGCAAAGCACCAACCATCTCAGTTACACGTGTCCAACAGGTTCTCCCCACTCAGTGAGACACCCACTGAGAAAC
>JAOUQU010419872.1:0-10839 GCA_028566735.1 Ammoglanis amapaensis
TAAGTTCAGGTTCTGGTTTAGGTTCTGGTGTAAGTGTAAGTTTAGCTTTAGGTTCAGGTTTAGGTTCTGGTGTAAGTGTAAGTTCAGGTTCTGGTTTAGGTTCTGGTGTAAGTGTAAGTTTAGCTTTAGGTTCAGGTTTAGGTTCTGGTGTAAGTTTAGGTTTAGGTTCAGGTTTAGGTTCAGCTGTAACTGATGTTCTCGTGACTCGAAGCCCTTGAGACATGAGCAGGAGTCACAGCTTATCAGGAATATAAATTGTTCAGGTTAATCTGCTCTGATGAGCGCCGGCATGTTTACACATCATATAAAACTAAGTAAACAAGACTTGTGCAAACATGCAGAACACTCCAACAGTCCAAAGATCCAGCGTTTTCTCAGACTCAATCAATCGTCCCTCTGACTGCATTGGTTTTTGACAGCAGAATAATAAAGATAAGAGGAGGAACCTTGTTCATAATTCCTGTGCGGTTCGAACCCGGATCCCTGGAGCACCTCACCACTCAATCTGATTCATGTAGCAGCTGGTAAAGCTTTAGTGGTTCAGTGCTGACGCTGAGAGATTAGCTGATAAATTATCCCTAAATGATTATTGGGCCCCTGAGCGAGGCCCTTAACTCTCAATAACTAAAAAATCATCTTTAGTTATAGATGTTAGTCACTTTGGATACATTTGTGTAAATAAAGTTAATAATAATATATATAATATATAATAATTTATTATTCTTTCAGTCGTGTCCGGGTGGTTAGGGAACTGATCTCGTGATCAGAAGGTTGCCGATTCGATTCCCAGACCCGACAGGTCATGAACCCTTGAGTGATGCACGAACCCCTAACTGCTTATAAGCAAGCCACCAGCAGGGGGAGACAGACTCACTTCACTAATTAAACATTTAATTACCTGGATTTAATGAGCCATGGTTTGATCATCTGGCTGGATTGACCACGTACATTCCTGCTCGGTTGGGTTTAGTTTTGGGACTTTGGTTCAATTCCTCCTGGTGAGGAAACAGAGAGAAATAAACACCAGACACTCAGACACTCAGACAGACAGACAGACAGAAGCAGTTCTTACGAAAGGATAGAGGCTCTTGTGAGGGACGTGAGGACTGTACGACGGCAGAGACGGTGGCTCCTTGAAGGCCGTCCTCATGTACGGAGTGTGTTCCACTGGAGGAGGAGGAGGAGGAGGAGAACATCCTTCATCTTCATCACCACAACACAATCTCAATAACTATAATAATAACCATCCCAAAAAAACAATAGAATAATAATAAAATTAACAATAAAGTGATAATACAACAAAATAATAATACAATAACTAATCTAACATAATAATGATTATAAATAAAGATTTATAATATTGAGAGATCATTGAGAGGATGATCACTCACGATGAGGAGGAGGATGAAGATGAGGAGGACGATGGCGATGCAGGACAGCACCAGAAGAACAATCGCCCAGACGGGGATTCCCTCATCGGCACTGCTCAGGCCAACAAGTGGGCGTGTCACACTGGTGGAGGAGGAGTTAGTAACGGTGACGGGTTCGATTGTTTTTTGGCTGGTTGTCGATGTTTGTGTTGTTTTTGTTGGTTTGGTTGTTGGTATTCTTGGTCTTCTGGTTGTTTTTCTTGTGGTTGTTGGTCTCGCGGTTGTAGTTGTTGTGGTTGATTCTCTTGGTGTTGTGGTTGTTGTCTGCGATGGTGTCGTTGTGGTTATTTCACTTGTTATTGTTTGTTTCATGCTTGTTGTCTGAATTGGTTTTGTGGTTGTGCTTCTTGTCATTGTTGTTTCACTTTTTGGTTGTTGTGTGTTTGTTGTCTGGTTTGGTGTCGTTGGTGTTTCTCTTGTTGTTGTTGGTCTTGGTGTAGACGTGGTTGTTTGTTCTGTGGTTGTGGATGTTGGTGTTGTGGTAGTTTTGACGGTTGTTGGTGGTGGTGTTGTGGTTGTTGTGAGTGGTGGTGGTGGTGGTGGTGGTGGTGGTGGTGGTGTTGTGAGTGTTGTTGGTGTGGTGATTGTATTTGTGGTGATTTTTGGTCTTGTAATTGTAGTTGTTTCACTTGTTATTGTTTGTTTTGTGGGTGTGATTCTTGTCAATGTTGTTTCTGTTTTTGTCGATTGTGTGTTTGTTGTCTGTGTTGGTGTCTTTTGTGTTTCTTTTGTTATTGTTGGTCTTGGTGTAGATGTGGTTGTTGGTTCTGTAATTGTGGATGTAGCGGTTGTTGGTATCACGTTAGTTGTGTGGTTTGTTGGTGGTGGTAGTGTTGTGGTAGTTGTGTTCGTTGTTGTTGGTGGTGTTGTGGTAGTTGTGTGAGTTGTTGTTGTTGGTGTAGTAGTTGTGTTCGTTGTTGTTGGTGGTGTTGTGGTAGTTGTGTGAGTTGTTGTTGTTGTTGTTGGTGTGGTAGTTGTGTTCGTTGTTATTGGTGGTGTTGTGGTAGTTGTGTGAGTTGTTGTTGTTGGTGTGGTAGTTGTGTTCGTTGTTATTGGTGGCGTTGTGGTAGTTGTGTGAGTTGTTGTTGTTGGTGTGGTAGTTGTGTTCGTTGTTATTGGTGTTGGTGGTGTGGTAGTTGTGTGGGTTGTTATTGGTGGTGTTGTGGTTATTGTACTTGTGGTAGTTTTTGGTTTTGTAGTTGTTTCATTTGTTATTGTTGTTCTTGGTGTAGTCGTGGTTGTTGGTTCTGTGATTGTGGATGTTGGTGTGATGGTAGTTTTGTGGGTTGGTGGTGTTGTCATAGTTTTGTGAGTTGTTGTTAGTGTGGTTATTGTATTTGTGGTGGTTTTTAGTCTTGTGGTTGTAGATGCAGTGAATGATGTTGGTGTTGTGGTTGTTGTCCGGATTGTGGTTGGTGTTGTTGTGGCTGTTGTAATTGTTGTTAGTGTTGTGATGGTTGTTGGTCTGATGGTGTCTGTTGTGGTGTTCGTTGGTCCGGTGGTGGTTGTTGTTCTGCCGGTTGTTGGTCTGGTGGTGGTTGTTGTGAACTGTGCGTATCGTACTGAGGAGAGACGAGTGTTTAGTACGTGTGTCATTAACATTGTTGGTATTTTATGTATCGTTGTGTCATGGCCGCCTGATCTCACCGTCCACAGACTTCCGGTTGACCTGCAGGTGGTCGATCAGGTCGTGTGGTGAGAGATGAAACAGAAACACTGAGCGCAGTAAAACCGGGTTCGTCGGGATGGTGTTGGTGAAAACAACCACGGACTTGCTCAACACAGAACCCTGTTTATCACTGTTAAAAACAAAGAGTTATAAATCATGCAAGTCGTGTGTGTGTGTGTGTGTGTGTGTGTGTGTGTGTGTGTGTGTGTGTGTGTGTGTGTGTGTGTGTGTGTGTGTGTGTGTCCAACCTGAAGCTCATGGCTGCCACGCCCTGATACACAGAGCTGGTCGGACAGTTCGAACAGTCGTAGATACTCAAGAACTGCAACAAAGAGAAAAGCATCGACTGTGAGACATCGTTCAGGTGTCACAACTCAAACGATGGTGAATTCGAACCCGAACAATCGAATGTGTTGCGCGTGTAGTGACCACGACTCGTTTACATTATAACCCCGCTGTAACATCGCCCTCTGTGGATCAGATTCTGGGAAAAACATCACATTTATGTTTTGCACTAGCCAGTAGCCAGTATCATGACTATCCAGTAGATGTCACTATTTCAGCAGCAGCCAGTGGTGTGTGGAGAGATCGAATGTTTAAGCTGTCGCATGATTTGATTTCTTTCTAACAGGAGAATTTATTAATATGAATATAAATGGAACTTACTGAACGGTTCACTTCGGCGTACAGTTTCTCGTAATCGTTTGATCGCGGTTCGAGCAGCGACGCGTTATAAACGCGGTTGGTGATCTCCACTGTGAAATCGTAAAAGAATCGATTTCTCTCGGCGTCCACTTGTGATTCCCTGAGACTCGAACCTTCAGCCACAAAACAAACCAGACAAACAAATAAAGTTGTAAACGTTTCCTTCAGTTGGTTACAGAATCGTTACAATCGTGTTACGTTACAATCGTGTTACGTGATGATAAACGCAACGTTTGTGTGTCCTCGCGTTTCTGTCACTCGCGTTTCTATCAAACATCAATCGAGATTTATTCAGTACATTCAGACTCCAAAAAGTACAAATGAAAGAAATAATAAAACGCAATAATTCAGCTACAACAGGAAATAAACAAAAATACACAAATAATTTTCATTTTCTTTAATTAATAAAGTATCTAACTATCTACCTGTCTGTCTGTCTGTCTGTCTGTCCTGATCTGCTATTAATAAATATTAATAAAATAAGATCTACATTCAACCTCCTGACCAGGGTTCTTGTCTCATGTTCTTGTTGATGCTCTTGATGTTTGGAATAAAACTTTAGATCCTGATGTTCTTACCTGACAGGAAATAAAAGCAGACGCAGAAAGCGGTCCAAGCGTATCCCATGATGCAAAGCTTCTGACGACAAGGTGCAGAATGACCCTCTCCAGGCTCCGGTGGGTCTATAAGAGGGGCGAGGAACACGATGGGATGGGTCACGTGATGTAGGTCTCACCCTCGTGAAGAGGTCGACTCACCTGCACCTGAAGAGCCGGGCGTGTTCCAAACGTCAGCGCAGGAGACCAAAGCTAACAAACCTGTCTCACCTCCATCATACTGCAGAGGTCTGGGAACATGACTGTGGGGATTCACTCCATCCGGAGGCTGATGGATGTCAGACATCCTTCACAAACCTCACATGCTGGTTTACAGAAGATTTGACTTTTATTTATCTTTATAATAAATCTACTTTTACTTCTGAGGTATAAATCACACACAAAATATAAATAACTTTAAATAAACTTTATAAATAAACTTTATGAATAAATTCTGTCTGCTGTGCTTTATGATTATATAACAAAGTTTATTGTTATCGTTCCTGTTAAATAAACTATTATAAATTATTCTTTAACCTCCCCACCCCACACCCACACACACACCCACACCCACACCTCAGAGTCTCGTGAGAAGTTTCTCAGGATGAATTCTGTTTCAGTGGAAGTGGGATGTTCTCATTCTCGTCTCGTTTTCGTCTCGTTCTTGTTCTCGTCTCGTTCTCGTCTCGTTCTCGTCTCATTCTTGTTCTCGTCTCGTTCTCGTCTCGTTCTCGTCTCATTCTTGTCTCGTTCTTGTTCTCGTCTCGTTCTTGTTCTCGTCTCGTTCTCGTCTCGTTCTCGTCTCGTTCTCGTCTCATTCTTGTCTCGTTCTTGTTCTCGTCTCGTTCTCGTCTCGTTCTTGTTCTCGTCTCGTTCTCGTCTCGTTCTCGTCTTGTTCTCATCTCGTTCTCATCTCGTTCTCGCTGCTACGTGGGTGAAGAATTTGGACATTAAGGCCTCTCGAGATGTTTGATTTGCACCAGCACCGGCGTTCGAAAGCTGCCGCAAAAATCAGCGCTGATAAAAAGGCGCGTGGGTTCTCCCACCCTGAGCAAACATGGAGTCCACACACCCGCCAGCAGACGAAAGTGCATCGTTTAGGTCTGTGAATCAAACCCACGCTGTTCACACGAAAGTATCCGGACGCCCCTGTTAGTCACGGAATCACCATCCACACTCAGCAGGATCCAGGGTGTGTTAGTGAATGTGCAGGACCACCAGACCAAAAAACTCCTGTTGAGCAAGCCGAGGGCGACTCGGGAGGGTGGGGTACAGAAAAAACACCCATGCAGAGGGGAACCTCGTCCTACTAACAGGAACTTCACAGCGAACAAAAATACATTCTGAGAATCTTGTGAGCATCTTGTTCTCTCCCAACGTTCTAATTAAGGAAATGTTATTTATTTATTTCAACTTTAACAGAACGACCGCGTTGCTAAATTCTATTTAATTGTACAACATCTAACATTCATTTCACATGTGATTAATGTTGTAGAAATGTGATCTTTGAGACGTTTCTTTTAAATGTTATTTTACCCATTTTTCTTTTTAAACATCTTTATTTAAAAAAGATTACAAATATTTATTTTATTATAAAAATGTTGATTTATATCAGTCTTCTTCTGACGTTACCATGAGAACGTTTTTTTCCATAATAATACAAATAATAACTTTATTAATAATAGAATTAGATTATATATTATATTCATTTATTCTTGAATGTTAGCTGGTTGCTATTAGTGTCCACATACTTTCGGCTCACAGTCGAGGTTCCAGTGCAGCCCGAGTGTTCACCGGTTACCTGTTTCACTATCAGACTCACGTAAACCAGGTAATAAAGGCGAGTCTGCACAGTGAGAAAACAACAACATCAAAACGATTCTGCCATCTAGCGGTCAAATGAAAGCATCACAGCTGCCGAAAAAATAACACCCAGGAGAACAAGCCAAGTATTTATTTATTTAATTATTTAGTGTTTTTTATTTGTATGTATTTATCAACATTTTTTATATAAACACTATTTATTCATTCATTATTTTTGTGTGAATGTTTTTATTCTTAGTTTACACGTGTGTGTTTATATAATATTAAGTTTAAATACTGTTAATGTTGTGTGTTTGTGTTTCATTAATTTTAATTAATATCAATTAAATTATGATTATTAAAAAATATTAACACATTAATTATTCATGTATTTTTTTACGCAAATTCTAATGTCTAAACTATTCAGGGCCACGGTGGGACACACACTGCGCAAATTACACTAAACACCTGAATAGGCCACCAGTCTGCACCTAACAACGGTGTATCTGCTGTGTGTGTGTGTGTGTGTGTGTGTGTAAACCTTTGACCCCCACCATAATTTTAAGCAACACCTTCCTTCCTACCTTCTTGTGGAGTTGCTGACGTGGTTTCTCCACACCCGAGTCCACCAAATAAAAACCACAGTAACACCAGGTTCCTTCAGCTCAACTCTCACAAGTTCTACAGGACCAAGATCTACACACCAAGTTCCACAGGACCAAGATCTTCAGGATGAAGTTCTCCACCTTGATGGTTTTCTGCCTCACTCTGCTGGTGACGCCCGGTAAGTTCTGATGAGAAGTTCAAGATCTTCTGCCAAATAAAAATCATGAAATGATGGGACATAAGTTATATAGAGATTCTTTCAGCTTGAATGTGTAGAAGGTTGGTGTTCTTGATGTTCTTTATGTTCCTGATGTTCTTGATTTTCTTGGTGTTTTTGGTGTTCTTGGTGTTCTTGATTTTCTTGGTGTTCGTAATGTTCTTGATGTTCTTGGTGCTCTTGATGTTCTTGGTGTTCTTGGTGTTCGTAATGTTCGTAATGTTCTTGATGTTCTTGATCTTGGAGTTCTTGATGTTCTTGGTGTTCTTGGTGTTCTTGATGTTCTTGATCTTGGAGTTCTTGATGTTCTTGGTGTTCTTGATGTTCTTGGTGTTCTTGATGTTCTTGGTGTTCTTGATGTTCTTGATGTTCTTGGTGTTCTTGATGTTCTTGATGTTCTTGGAGTTCTTGATGTTCTTGGTGTTCTTGGTGTTCTTGGTGTTCTTGGTGTTCTTGGTGTTCTTAATTTTCTTGGAGTTCTTGGAGTTCTTGGTGTTCTAGGGGTTCTGTTGTTGATGACCTGGTCCTGATGTTTCTCCTGTAGGTTTCGGTTTAGACTCGGAGACTCTCGTGAGTTACACTTTAACCACTGAGATCATCAACCAGATGTTCGATTCGTCTCTCCTCAACCCAAAATCTGATCAATATCAGCTGATGTTCTATAAAATGGACCGGGTGGTGAGTTTATTTACTTTAGATCATTAACTGCACATTAGTAAATAAATTAATGAAATAATTCTGATTATGGGTTTGTAAAATAAAAAGAAGAAATGTTTGTTTAAAAGTGAATTAATAATGAAAATAAATGTGGATTATTAGATAAAATAAATAACATTAATGTAGTGATAAAAACTGCTTATCAACATGTTTTTATATTTATAATAAATATTATATCGAGATTAATAAAGGTAACGCGGTGGTTTATTGTTCATTAATCTCATTAATTCAAACTTAAAGAAGTCCCGGCTTCCATTGCTAGGAAAAACCATACACAGGTTTTCTGTGTAAAGTTTGCATGTTCTCCCTGAGTCTGTGTGGGTTTACAGCAGTTTCCTTCCACAGTCCAAAGACATGCAGTCAGGATAATTTTAGAAACTGAAATCTAGTAATATATAGAAAAGATAAGAAGAAGAAAGAAAACAATACATGTTTATTAAATGATATCATTAATATTAATATAATAATCGATCATTCTGGTGAGTTTTATTTTTGCTTCTCAGCTTTTATCTGTTTACGGCTGCAGCACCTGCAAAACACAAATGTCGTTTCTACCTGTAGAACAAATGACCTTCAGGTACGACATGACGCACGCACGCACGCACGCACGCACACACACACACACACACACACACACACACACACACACACACGTCAGTATAAAGACCTGTAAGTTTCTGTGTTTGGTTTTCTCTTGTGCAGTAACATGTTTGGTCATGTGATGGTGACGGTCCCTCTCGCGTTCAACTCCATCCAAACCAGCGCCAATGAGATCAGACAGATGTTCCAGGATTCAACATCTGGGGGGCATCTGATCAACGGCCTCGGGTTCGACCCTACAAACACTGTGGGTAAGTGTGGTGGGGAGATGTTCAGTCCAATTTTCAGTCTGGATCAATGCTAAAATTATTTTCTTTCCACCACAGTGACGACTCCAACTACCACTCCAACTACCACTCCAACTACCCATACAACTACCCATACAACTACCCCTCCAACTACCCATACAACTACCCATACAACTACCACTCCAACTACCCCTCCAACTACCCATACAACTACCCATACAACTACCCATAAAACTAGCACTCCAACTACCCATGAAACTACCCGTAAAACTATTGTTCAAACTACCAGTTCAACTACCCATGACATAACCAGTAAAACTATCACTCCAACTACTCATGACATTACCCAAAAACTTACCCATCCGAGCCTTAACCCCACCACTCACCACACTAACATTACCACCATCCACGCAAACACAACCTCCTCCACCCATCACACCACTCACACAACTTCTCGTCCTACCACCAATCACGACGGAGGCCACAAATCAGCGTCTCCATCCTCCCACCGGAGCTCCATCATGACTTCTGTCCTATGCTCCAGCCTCTCGGTGGGGCTCCTGTACCTCTCGACTTCTGCTTTCTGATCTTATAACTATCAAAGTCAAAATAATTAAACAGCGACACATTAAGTTTCAGTTCTGGAGTTTCCTGGTGGATTGAAAATGCAGCAGCCGGATAAAAATAAAGATACGAGACGCCGATAAACACGCCGCCGATAACGAGGCTCCACGGAGAATTCGTTATCTCAACAACCTTCAGGAAAGGACGCCAGTAAACCTGCTGATCCATCACACATCACACGACTGCATGAAATATTATCACGAGAGTCGCCATGGAAACGTTTTTAATATGTGTCTCAAATCCAATAAACATTAAAATAAACATTAAAATACCAAATGAATCTTCTCCTTTGTTTAATACTTGACCACAAATAGGCAGAGTTGAAATGATCATAAAGGGAAGTGTGTGTGTGTGTGTGTGTGTGTGTGTATGTGTGTGTGTGTGTGTGTGTGTGTGTGTGTGTGTGTGTGTGTGTGTGTGCCCTGCAAAAGACTTGTGACCTGTTTAGGTGTTCAGTGTATTCGCCCCAGTGTGTGTCCTACTGTGACCTTGAAAAGGATTAAGCGCTGCTAACACTAGATGATGATTGATGTATAATGATCATAGTTATTATTTTTTCTAATTATTCTAATATAATAATAATAATAATAATAATAATAATAATAATAATAATAATAATAATAATAAGTTGTGTTTGTGGTATTTCACGCATCATGATCGTTATTATTCAGTATTTAGGGGGCCATTTTCTTTGGGGCCCAATGGCAGCAACTAGGTTATGGTGGGACTTGAACCAGCAAGCTTATGATTACTAGTTCAGTCTTTGGGGTGTAAAACGTGCATCAGATCACATGATCATTGTACAGAGTGTGTGCAGAGCTGGGATTCAAACCTCAAACCTACCCACTATAGTTTAGGAATGTAAGAAGGTCATGAGTTCGATTCCCAGGTGGGGCGATGCAAATGTATAGATACAGATTACTGACGTGGGTCACTCAATGAAAGAGGGCATGGGGGGGGGGGTTCAGGTCTTGACCCCTGGACCCCCTACACATGCTGCGTACTGGTCAATGTCATTGAAGGTGGAGTGTAAACACACTTCGGCTCTCTTCACCTTGACTGTGACGCAGCTGAGAACTTTCCTGGTGCTTCACCTCCACGCTGTCGTAGATCCACGTCCAGAAGTTTCCACAGCAGTGCCGGAGAGAGTAAACACGTTCACACCGCCATGTTGATCCTGAACACATGCAAAACAACTCCAGATTATTAACATAGATTTTCATCCCGAGTCAAATGAAGAACGCCAGCAACAATCCGTCGTCCAGGGAGAACAAAACAATTAATAACATAAATAAAAAACATCAAACACTGCTGAAGTAAACAACAACAACATCCACAAATCACATCAAACTGCTTTTATAATCAAATAAAACATCATGTTTCAGTGTATGACACAATAATAGCAGCAATGTACTATAATATTAATAATAATGATTCATTAGCAGCAATATAATATGAATATAATAAATAAAACATCGTGTTTATATCAATAATTGAACACAACAAAAGAGAGCGCCATCATCAGACCACACCTGGTTCCTGAGGTACCAACCACGCCTACCTCACCGTGTTCTCCAACCACGCCTACCTCACCGTGTTCTCCAACCACGCCTACCTCACCGTG
>JAOUQU010419883.1:0-10839 GCA_028566735.1 Ammoglanis amapaensis
CAGAACCTTAACGATCCGTCGTGTGGGGTGTCTCAGTGGTTGGGGAGACAGTGGGCCAGAAACGTATAAACCCAACACTAACACACACACATTTTTATTTCTAAATAAACTTTTCTTTTATTCTTAAAGCAAAGGTTGTGTGTCTCTTTCCTTTAAAATGTATATGTTTAAAAGGAAAACATGTAGTAAAAAAGTGTAGTTTGGCTGCTTATGGCCCTGACACAGGTATACTGTTTGGAGATGCCCACTGCAGACTGAAAACATCCCACAAGAGCTGAACTGGGGAAGAATGACAGAAGAATGACATGTAAAAATGCAAGCAAGACGGTTATAATAATCTGATTTAGTTTGAACAGGTTTATTTCACGTCATTGGTGTAGTTGTATAGGAAGGTAAAATGGCAAGGCACACATTCACAGTAAAATAAAGTAAAACAGACAACAAGCAAAATAATTGACATCAAACAAACATAATTTCTACAGAAAAAATAAACATTTCTATTTCTGAAATAATTGATTTGTATATCCTTGACAATAAAACATGGACTGAAATAACATTAGCACTTTTTACACCATGATCTGATTGCTCTAAGTAAGCAGAGAAATCAGATTGTTTCATATTTTGCTTTAAACCTAGAACACTAATGCAAGGTGATCTTCACACACAATTGTTAATTATGTAATTTTCATTGTGTTGCTGCTGTCTGAGTTACATGAGACTTTAGGGAGCATCAGGGCGCCCACTGATGTCATTAATGGTATGGCTGATTCACTCATCCCATCTATGTTTTATGTTTCAAAAAGCATGGGTTCGAGTGATTTTCACCTGACTTTAGTGATAAATTAACCTTTTATGGGTAGAATTTACCTGATGTTAGTGTTGGTGTGTTTAAATCAGGCGCTTTATACCGGCTAAAATATACTCAATGTTAATGATGATGTCACAAATTTTAACATTAGTGTTCTAGGGTTAAGTACAATTAATTCCAGATCTGGATAAAAGCTGCCTTTTTTGTATTGATCCATGTCCAGTTTAAACTATCTAAATCTCTTATTTATTTTAAGTAAAGGCAAAATGTATTTGATCTAAGACCTGTAAAATACACTGAGAGCAGTAAAGTTTATATTCTGACAATAAAAATGCAAGTACGAAGACAAAAAGGAGAACAAAATATGTATATATAATTTTTAACATCCTGCCAAAAAAGTTAAGGTGAGGACACGGACGAGGTCAGCTGTGGTGTCAGCAAAATGTAGTTCTTGACCGAGATGCTGGTAATCTTCTAAATAATCAGCATAAACTGTTTCCCTGTTCCATTAGCCGACCCTCCAACCACAGCAACGGGTGCCATATACTAAACGATTGGCAGGACAGTCTGACATCTATATATACATACTGTATATATATATTGTTTGTTCATCTACATTTATTTATATTCTATGTACAACTCAATACATACAACCCAAACCAGTGCTACTCCATGATTGGGTTCTTAGGGTAGGAGGAGCAGTGGAGTATTGCTAATGGGTTTATACAGTGTCAGACGAGAAAGCAATATACAGCCAAGCATCTGGCAACCTCCAATTCATCTTAAACATTGATCAAATACTGATAATGTTGGACTAATCGTGGAAAAATACTCATTTGGGATTGGAGTTTGTTTCAATTGGATAAGTGCTTTTGTGAGGTGACATTCTGAGGAAAGTGTGGATTGTTGGCGATATGATTTTTATTATGTAAGTGTTATTGCTAAATCTGGATAGATGCCCTTTTCTCTGATTAAAAGACAGGACTCTGAGGTTGCCACTTGGAGCACTATTAAACAACCTCCCGTACAGACAATTAGGACTAAAATGTTTACAATTTCTACATGGGACAGCTAAAAAATAAATTAAAATACTTGACATAACAACACATTTCGTTTCTATAAGAGCTTCCATTTTTTTAAAGTAACCACAATATTCGGATGCAGAATCACAGAAATGTGGTACAGTTTAACCACAAGAACATTACTGAGGTCAGTCACAGAAATAATCTGATGATAATGCATGACAGTTTCAATTTTGCCCTCCCTAAACTGTTGCCATAAAAACCAGAAACATTACCGTACTGTTCAGTCACAGTTGGCTAATTGCAGCTAAGAATAGTCCAATAATTCTACTGTAATACAAAACAACCAGAAACCTATTTATCACATTTATGTGCTTTAACCCCTACGGGCCAGGCTCATGATAGATAACCAGAATAATTGGGGGCTCGTAATTGGCAAATCTTATGTGCAACTCAATGAGTGTGAAGCCCCTGTTCAACTGTAGTTTTAAGAGAATTATTCATACCAAGTTTAGCATCCCTGAAATATAATAAATAATTTAAATATATTACATTTATTATATTTATTTTAAAATGTATGAAAGTCAGCTTGGTCCACAAAACACATCTGTAAATGAGAATAACATTATGACTTGTCTGTCAGCTCAGCACGTGCATTAGTGAGCCTTGCCTGCCCATGACCCTGTCACCGCTATACCGCACTTTTTTAGACCAATTTAGCAGATGCTAAAAATTCTTTGCTCATTTATCTTTTGATTTGTGATGAAAAGACGATCCTAATGTTGTGTCTGCTCAGTGTGTGTATGACTTTTAGTTTCTTTCTATATTAATGTTTCTCATGCTCACTTCAGTCTGGTCAGACGGAGTAAAAAGAAGACAATGGTGATTCAAATATCAATCCAAAGTACCCCTGACACAGCGCAGGAGTGGTATTTGAACAAGAACCCATCTTGTAACCTTTGATTTCTAGTCCTGAGCAAATTTTTTTTACGATTTATTTTCATCCAAATTGACTTGACATGTAAAATCTACTGAAAATGGATGGCCTTGTTCATGGACCCAAAACTGCCAACCTGGCAATGATGAGACTAAAACAGCGATGATAGTTTGGTAATTCTGTGGCCTACTACAGTTTATTTTCTGTAGATTGTCCATGTTCTTCTTGTGTCTCAGTGGATTTCCTCCGGGTGCTCCGGTTCCCAGCCACAAGTCCAAAAAACACGCAGTCAGCCCAATTCTAGTAGCTGTGTGGGTGAATGAGTGTGTCTGGTCTGTAAAAAAAACAATTCATGATTTCTTGTACAAATGACTAAATATATTATTTTGCACTGAAAAGATATGATGATACATCATCCCGTTTGAAAAGTGTCACCACTAAGAGCTATAGAGACCAAGTCTACAAAACGACAAAAGACATGGGGGTTTAAAACTTTCATAAATGTAAAATAAAGTCTTTTGTTTGAAGGATTTTATCTCTAACGAGTGACAACAGGGAAAGCCTATACTGTAGTTTCTTGATACCGTGATGTAGCCGGCACCTCTGTCACACACCAGTACAAACAGCAGCACACACTTCATCTATATACAGAATATTCAGTCCTCAAGAGCCACCATCCCTTTTACCGGGTCCTTCACTCTCATCTGTAGGATGAAGAAAAAATAAACTGTCATTAATACTCAACAAGATCTTCAAAACTGGTCATGTCTGAGAGACCAAATATTGAGCTTATAGTCCAGACTTAGTGGCATGAGAAAGCATAAAAATGCGATAGATAGATAGATAGAGATAGATAAAACTTTATTGATCCCTTTGGGTGGTTCTCTCAGGGAAACTGAGGTTCCAGGAGCATCATCAACCATTTTACTCTATGTACATAAAATGTATGTAGGTGTAAACAGTGTATATAAAAAGTACAAAGTGCATAAAAAGTTAATAATAAGTCACATAAGGTATTGCACTTATGTGATATAGTCCAGGTACCAGTTTTTATTCTTCCCATTATACACTCTGTTACCCCTCCTCCCCCCAGTGAGGTGTTGTACAGTATGATAGCATAAGAAACAAATGAGTTTTTCAGTCTGTTGGTTCTGATGATCATCTTAAGTAAAGATGCATTTGATGCATTTTGGCATTAAAATGGTACAAGGTTGGAGAAAAGGCCATGCAAAAGAATGTTAAAAAGGGATGATTTGTTATCGGAATTAAAACCTTCATACATTTTATACATCTACCCAGAAAATAGCCGGCTAATAACCCAGTAAACATGCATGTTCTTCATGCTCTGTTGCTCACCTCGTCCAGTTCCTTCCTGGTCTCCTCCTCCATCCGGCGAATGTCGTCCATGTTCAGTTCGATCCAATGATCAATCCAGCAGAAAAGCTGCCGATGGAAATTGGTAAACAAGCGCTTCTCTTGCTATTGAACAGAAAGTAAAATGGAAACAAAGAATGTTAGAGACTTTGATACCTTGCAGTGTGTGTTTCATCCACAGTAAGTGATCTATAAAAAGGATCTATAAAACTCACCTTCTGAATGAAATTCTCTACTTTGTTTTGTAGTCCCCACCACTTGAACTTGACTGTTACCAGTTTGTAGGCACACATGTGTGGACATTGTGTCTTTTTTGGCAATTCTTTCTGCAACCATGCAGACACACAGAAAGCACAAACCCACTCAGTAGTTAAAATCAGATTTAAAAATAGGATAATTTGATTATTTCGATCTCTTTATACCCTCCAGTCAGGTCCCAGAGG
This sequence comes from Ammoglanis amapaensis, assembly GCA_028566735.1. NCBI lineage: Eukaryota > Metazoa > Chordata > Actinopteri > Siluriformes > Trichomycteridae > Ammoglanis > Ammoglanis amapaensis. Next base: position 4,585 of record JAOUQU010419883.1, read on the forward strand.
CCCTCGGCCAGTCTTGGCAGATTTGAACTTGGCTGGGTCTTCATCTGGTTTGTAATCCTGAAGAGGACAGTAATAAGGTGTATACCTCAACAGCTCATTAACATAAGTGACAAGAGCTCAAAGCAGAGCATTTCGACAATACAGGCTTATATTGGAGGGAATAAAACATCTTCATGAGAGTCTTATATGGTCTTATGTCTTGTATGTATATAGATTTGACAAATAAAGCATCTTGATTTTTTTAATAATTCCAGGAATCTCGTATGTTTTGTAAAACCCATATTCATATTATAACATTTTTAATAGTGGTCTGGTCTTACCTTTGGCTCTACCTGACTCCTGTCAGCAATATCAATATACACAACATCCACCTTCTTCCAGGTATCAGGGTCCAGACCGTGTACCTAAATACACAGAGCAAAACACATACAGAGGGTTAACAAAGCCAGAAATCATGCCAGCAATGACCTTTCAGCTTAATGAGGAGGGGGGGGGGAGCAGAAATGACTCACGTTGTCCTGATGCCCCATGTCGGGTTTATGCCACGTCTCTATTTTAATGAGAAAGTTCTCTTTCATGTACTCGTTCTACAAGAGAAGAGCATCAGTTGGTCAAAGTGATTTGTAAATAGAGAAAAAACTGATAATGTAATACCTAATACATGAAATGTGAGTTCTTTTGATTTTCTATTAATATTTTGTCACCACTGTGATTTTTAGACACAGCAGAAACGATCCTTCTCATTTAACTAAATCAGTGCAGTGAACACAAATTGTAACACACAGGTCTGTCGTGACTGGTTGACTCACCAAATCAATCCGGCAACCTTACGAATACAAGCCAAGTTCTCCAAACACTAGACCACCTTTATATACTAGAGCTTTTGCTAATGCATATTTTCATTGACTGGCAGAGAAAATAGATTTAAAAGTGATCTCTGAGCTCAGTGTGAATCCCTGAAACACTGAGATCATTTAATCTTTATCTGCAGAATGGCAATAAATGATCCAAAGACCCGAACCAGTCTGTGACTCGGTGCTAGGGTACGACTGTAATTGTGTAAAATGCTTACTAAGGCAAACACTTAATTAATTTGAAATAAATGCATATAAAAGAGTGTTTTTGAGGTGAAGATCATGAGATCATGTACTCACTGTTATGACTGCAGAACAGAAAGAGCAACGCCAAGAAAGAAAAACAAAGCAGTTATTTTATATTACAGAAATGTACAAAGTGATTTTAAGTATTAAAGTATTTTTCATTTTATATATAAAGTGTAATTATACTTTTATTATCAATTCTGTAAAAGTATTTACTTACTTATTCATCAATTTTTATATATTGAAAACTTGTAGATCGTTACTCAAAATAAAATATTCAACCAGATGATCAACTGGTTTATTTTCTAAGCCAACTCAATCTTAAACCTAATTTAAGGGAGCTCACTTTAGCATTATATCGTATAAGTCACACAAACATAATACCAAAATTAATAATATCACTGTGTGTGTGTGTGTGTGTGTGTGTGTGTGTGTGTACATTAGAATGACCTGAGTTCTCTCTACTGTAACTCCACTCCCACTCGGCTCAGTCAGTTAATTATTTAACAGAACTAGATGAGGAGGACTGGGTGTAATACCTGTGCGGCAGTATGGGTAAGCATTCCAGGCTTTTTCATGAATGTTGAGAGCTGATGCTGGCGCTAACATTCGCACAAAGGATGGAACTTTACTAAATAAAAAACAAAATAAATAGTGTCAAAAACAGCAACTACTACTAACAATAACAATACTTCTACTACTAATAGTAATATTGCTACTATTACTACTACTTCTGCTAATTCTACTTCTACTAATATTATCAATACTACTACTGCTACTAACTACTATAACTTCCAATAGTCATTCTAATACTACTTCTCTATTACAAACACTACTTCTACTACTAATTATAATAATACTACTAATGGTAATAAAACAACTACTACTAATTAGTACTATTAGTACTACTAACAGTTACTGCTACTATTACTACTACTTCTGCTATTATAAATACTACTTCTAAGAAGTAATACTACTTTATTTTTTATGTTCATGCAAAACATGCTTGACAAATTAGACACAGCAAAAAGATCACAAATTGTTAACTGACCTTTGTAAATGATAGATTTTGTGTGTGTACTGGCCTTTTTCTCCATCTTTCTCATATGGTTCATTCTTTAGGACCTCGACCCCCTCTCCTCCTCCCGTCTCATTCTTGCTGGCTTCTGCTACTGAGTACAGTTGACCTACCTGATACTGCACAACACATAAACACACACGAGGAAAGAATTATTGTTAACCGATACATTTAACTAAATACTCAAATGTAATGAATTCTTTTGTGACCATGTTTTTATATCTCAGCATTAGCTTTACCTTGGCCAGATCCTATTTCTTTGGTTGTATAACAAATAAAAGAAATCTGACCATACTGTCTATAGTTAAATAAAAGTCAGTGTCGAAACTGTGCCTGCCAATTCTGGTATAGTGCTCGTCTGCTTCTCTCTGTGTCATTTATCAATAAACAACAACAACAACAACAACAACAATTAATAGCTCTTTCAATCCATGATCACCTTTAATGCTATTAAATGTTCTCCTGATTACATAAAACACATATTTAGACTTGTATAGTATGTATGTATTATTACAAGTAAAAGTGTAACCAATAGGAACAATAAATGCCATTGTGTAAATAAGTTCAAGTGTGAATGGAGACTAAAGGTTTTATTCTAAGCCTGTTTTACTAATCTGGAACCGTATCTACAGGATTACATGGAGTAAAGAAAATGTCCACATCATATTTAATTATTGTTTCTTAATGCATTGTGCTCTGGAGGGCACTATAACTCTAACGCCACTTAAAACCACAGGGCACAGGGTGCGGGTCAACGCATCTTGGTCAATGCACTTACGACCATACTGGCACCAAGGGACATTGAAAGGCAGCTATTATCTGTGTGTGTTACTGAGAACATCTGAAGGTTTGATGGTCCAAAGTAACACACCTGCTTCCACACATACAGCAGCATTATGTTCGTAATGTGAGGCCACGTGATCAGAGATGATACTCATGCTGGACATTTGCATAACTGACTAAAGGAACAGAATACAAAGAGTGCTTGCTCTTGTGTGTGTTCGGGACAGACGCTGAGGAAGCGATGCAGACTAGACTATTTTTAGCACTACAGTCCACACAGCACCGGGCCAAGGAGAAGCAAATAGGGGGAGGGAGGGTGTGCAAGGAAGCATCTTACAGTTGCTTTTATTTTTAGTGCTGATCCACTTGATCCGCTGATTTTATGAGAGAGACAAGTAGGTACACAGGAAATGAAATAAAATGTGTATATGACTGTGGATGCATGGAAATGAAATTCTTTTTCATATGGTGTGTGCGTGCACAATTTTTGTAATATGATGATGCCAGCTGCATCACAGTCACTCCACCAATCAAATGCCACGTTCACACCAACCCCGAGGCACAGGCATTGCATGTCACTGTGCAGCCGTCACACACTGGCAGATGGGGATCTTCAGTGAAAAATATAGATTAGAAAGTGGTTCCGTTTAAATCAGCCTTTATTCAGCTCTCACAAGTCAGATATTTTGTCTATGAATATACTTTTATTTTACTAAATGTTTGATCGAGTCATCTACACATCCCCATCTCATTTAATCAAACTCATCAATCATTAAGCTCATCCACTTTTTCTGCTTCTCACATCAACTTTGAGGATAAAATGTTCATGTACTTCAATACAACCTTCACTAACGTGTCGTGATGAAGTGAAAATAGGTGATATTCTCTTCACCTGGCAGTGTTCGCATTTTAAATTAAGAAAACTGAAACAAAAAGAGGGTGAGATGAATAGGTGGTAAAACAGACAAGTCAACGAATGCATAAATTTTCTATTTTAGTTATGCATTTTCACAAGATCTGAACACACGTGTTTGTACAGTTAATACAGCGCAAACACACACACACACACACACACACACACACACACACACACACACACACACACACACACACAGTACAGTTTGTACTTACCTCCTCCACAGAAATGGGTAAGATCACACGACTGAAATGAAAAGAAAAAGAATCACATCAATAAAATGAACAAATTCATTATTAACACACGTATCAATACCGGCATTACCATCATAACCGTCACCGCCCACAAGTGTGTTACAGTGCAATTGTTCCTGTCACAACAGTCAGGAAAATTCGGTTCATTTTTTCTATCATGTTTTTATTAGTATTTTTCATTGTCTGTTCAAAATTTCATGGGGTTCCACATTTAGGCCTGGACTGGGTGTGAGCTGTGCCAACTGGGGTGTGTGCAAGAAATGCTTTCATCAGCTTGTTCAGGGCTGTCTGTAATCACTCTTTTCCTAAATACGTCTGGTTTGCTGAGTTGCCAGATTGCATCACAGGTTGGCAGCCAAAACGTATTTCAAAAACCGCCAAAAAACATCAAACTCTGCACCAAATTAATATTATACAATCAGAATTTGATTTCATAGTCCAATCATTTTAATTCATTTTCATACTTAAGTCATTACATACTCCATACTGTGGTCTGGGAAAACACTTTCGGGAATTCTTTGGATATTTTGAATTGTTAGAAAAAACAAAACTAGCACAAGCTGTTTTAATTACTTCAGTTAATTTTTGAATTGATTTTGACCTTAATTGTTGCACTATGAAATTACATTTGTTGTAAAAATCATTAAAATCCAGAATTAATGATCGTAAACTATAATGATCATTCCTATTCCACTATATTCCGTTTTTTTAACCTCCCACTTGGACTTATATTCTGCACTGCATTTTTTATCGATGCTCTGCAGGAGTAAGTCGACACCGTCAGTTTAACGGCTTGAAACTCAACAGTTCCATTCCCATCGCCGTCTTATGACATTAAAGTTTATTTAAACGTTACACTTTTCTTCATCGTCACACTCCTAAGACAATGTGTGCTGAGTATTTTAAAGCTTGTATCTAATGATTCTTTAAAAAAGAAAGAAAGTGTGCAGACCAGCAAAGTCTGCAGGTGTTGTGATGGACCGTTCGCAGTGGAACAGCGAGAGTCACCTTGGCTGTCCAAGCAGAATTATGTTCAGGTCGGGAGATCCGGTGTCTCTGTGTTCTTCCCTGCCTCCATGACACCACAGTCTCCTTCTGCATTATAAATGTCTGACTGATGTTCCGAACTTGTTTTATTGACAGTGTTACAAATTATAGGCAATCCTGTTAGCATGTAAGATGAGAATCTTAGTGAGGTGCAGTGAATATGATTTGGCTATTTAAAAAATTTAAACAATAGTATCACTAGTATCAAACTACTTTTCACATTTTATTTTTGTTTTGTAACTACAAACTATACAACAAATTACATGCAGACACAAAAACGTACTGTTAATGCACACACAGTGTTAATGAGCGTAACATAATGCATGATTTTAAAGGATTGTTCAAAATTTGCAATCATATTGTATACAAAATTACAGCCCTACTGGCCATTCTGCAGTCTTTATGTGTCTTTCATTGAAATCTATGGTGCATTTTGTTCATAAATCAAAAACGAATGATCTAACAATGCCTGTACTCAGTAGTCAAGTCAAGTCAAGTTAACTTTATTTCTATAGCGCTTTTTCCAATAGACATTGTCTCAAAACAGCTTTATAAAAAACAAAAGGACGAACAGAAACCCCTGTTGAGCAAGCCGAGGGCCACTGTGGCAAGGAAAACTCCCAGTAGTAAACATGTTAGTAGTAAACCACTATAGATTGGTGATTAGAGAACTGCGCTTGTGATCAGAAGGTTCGATTTGGGTTCGGTTCCGATTCCGAGAGTCACCAATTCACGACTGATGTGCTCTTAAGCAAGACACCTAACTCCTAACTAGTCTCGGGGTGGATGGGCGAAGGCTGCTAACCAATGCCCAGCAGGTATGCTCACTGTCTCAGTGTGTGTGTGTGTGTGTGTGTGAATGTACATTTCACTGCGCATAATGAGTTACATGCAGATGTGTGTAAAAGCACAACGGTGAAAAAGTAATCTCAGTAAATCCAGCTTTTCTGAGACATCACAATCGCTTAATACATGATGATGATTTTACCCTTCAGTCGACTTCGACCCTGGGTTACTCTGTGGATCGTTACCGATCCCCAGAGTATCTCGGCAATTACATTTTACGGGGTAGGTTGC
>JAOUQU010419894.1:0-10838 GCA_028566735.1 Ammoglanis amapaensis
CTGTTCGTCCTGCATTTTGTAAAGTTGCTTTGAGACAAAATCTATTGGAAAAAGCGCTATAGAAATAAAGTTGACTTTACTTGACAAAATGTAAGCAGTCCAGCAGTCCATTATGCCATCAAATCTTTAAGGAGAAAACAGTACTGGGTTCTCATACTAACACAGGGAGAACATCCCAAACTACAGAAATGATCCGGACCAATCCATGTAAGACATTATTAACCATAAAAGTTTAAAATCTATAATGAATGTATTTCTGTTGTGACACAGTCTGTTTCGCTTTAATGATGTGAACTGAAGTGGGTGAATAACAGGTGATTATTAAAAATTATAAATAATAAATGCAGTTATTTAGAGGAGTGACTCGGTTCCTTGAGTTAATTTTGATTTTGTCGTTCAATGGAATCATATCATTCGCAAACTGCCTCATACAAATATTGTTACTAAATGCAATATAAGTGGATTGAAAAAGGTTTTGCAATTAAATTATAATTTATAGTTTCAAGCTCCTAATGTCCATATATACATACCTCTAAATGTCCATTGGTATACTTGCTATACTTGTTTCGATCAGGGTGTCCGATCTTACAAGTCCAATATTTTGCAGTGGATACAGCACAAGACCCGGGGACCACTTGAGCAGCTTTCCCTGCAGGCGTGTTTGTGCTTGTGGCGATTATTTTAATTCAGTTTAAGGAATCGAGTGAATTTGAGTAAGTGAGTTCAGTTGATTCCTCGGAGTCAGTTGCTCATCTGAAGTACATAATTTTACTTAAAGCAAAATATAAATCAAATGTATTGTCCTGTTTGTTTCTCTGCAGAGCATTGACGTGTCATCTATTTTTTGTTTTCTTGCAAAACTGTAATTGATGGACATTTATTTCCTAAATAAGTTATATTTATTATATAATATCATATTAAACTTGCAAAACATTTGGATGAAAAGCCAACTATTGGAAAGTAGATTGCTTTTGATTACAGCAAAAATTCAGCACTGCTGGCTTGCTGAAACACAATCGTGTGTTTGCAGTTTGTTATGACACGTTTACAGCGGCACACTGAAATACAAAACAGTTGGATTGTATTCAGTTCTGACTGGACCTGTTTTCAATTTGGAGTTTTACCCACAATGCTGTGGCATTCATGACTCCATGTTCTAGGTCTTTTTCTAGCATCATGAGTTCTCTAATTAACCAGGATTGTAACATGACACATTTCATATAAGGCAGAACAAAAAAATCTAATCATAAAACAATCAAACCTTGATCAGATTTAAACTCACAAACTAGTTAACGAATGTCAACCAACTTTGTACACCAAATATAATTTATAAATATTTGTACTTATGTCTAAAAAGTAAACCCACTTTCAAGTTTTCTTTTGTCTATTTTTTTGTTTTTGTGAAGCAGAACCACATGAAATCACATCTTATAATCACTAGTATTCAGTGATTTTGTGTCACTGATTTAAGGTCTTTGCCTTTTTTTTCTGATTTTCCTGTCAACCCACCATTCTGCATCTAAATAATTTGCCTTTTAGTAATTTCTTCAAGTAGCTTTTCCATGGAAAGCACACCTGATGTTGATCAATCTAGAAGAACTAACAAATAAAGTCAAACAAATACACTGAAAATACTAGTTTTCCCGTATACAGATTTGCTAGGAACAACTTTTATACAAGACAATCATAAATGCTTGGATTTGACTTTACAAGATTCTTGATTTCTCAACTGGAGATTACTCTAAAACCCAAAATCCATATATCCTGAAAGTTTCTTGAATAATCTTGCTCTTTCATAGCATTACAAATGGTATAGAAAAGTAACTTTGGACAACACAATTGTTTTTGGACAGTACTTGTTGGTTGGTTGGCATCATTAGTGAATCCATTGAGGGAATAATGCAAGTAGTGGCTGGAACCGAGAATGTTCTACCTCAAAAAAAAAAAAATCTTCGCAAAATGAGCTTCAACTTACTTTGTTGAAACACATACACAGTTGCTACACTGGCCATGAACTGTCGAACAAAATTTGAAGAAAAAAAAAAGAAAAAAGATACAGACTAGACCCCATCTGAAATCTCTAGGACTCATAACATGAACTGAAACAGCAAGTAAGATGATTTTACTGCATGATTGATTAGATTCGTCATCAGAACCATTCTTGTTAACATGTTTGTCATTGTAAATGTATCTTGTTCCTTGCCATTGATTGTATGTACAATGCTCTCTCAATTGGTTTCAATAACTGCAACACTGTGTTACATATTACACATTACAATTACTTTTATGATTTAATATTTATTAAACTAATCACGTTAAAAGAAATTATTAATACCATAAATTATTTGCTTAAAATATAATTTAAAAATATGTGACATCACTGGGTTATACAGAAAATGTTTTATTTCATATTATATACTAAATGACACACGTCAGGTCTTTCTCCTTTCTTTTCTGTTATATTTTGGTTTTCTTTCCACCTGTGCTTACACCAAACTTCTGATCTGAAATCTACTAGTTTTTGAAGGTTACAAAATACATCGAACAATGGTGTTGTTACATAAACTTTCAAAAAAACATTCTACTGTAGCAGTGTTGTAGGCACTGGCGTAATTTACACGAGGGTTAGGGGGGTTATGACCCCCCCAATAATTTGATCCAGTCATTGTAACCCCCCTAATAAAAGGACATCATTTCAGCATAACCCCCCCAATGTTAGACCTAAAGTTACGCCCTTGGTTGTAGGAATAATGGAATATGACTACTGGCAATCGTTCTCTATATGCATTGCTACATGTTTCTGTTTACATACTTCGAATGTAAATGAGAAGTTCTTCCTAAATTTACGACTTGGCCTTCATACTCTTGCTATATGCTCAACTTCATTGTCATGTTTAAGATTGAACCGCAAGTTTCTTTACAATTCATTGTTCTATTGTTTGAACATTAAAATAATATGAAAGCAAGCAGTACCCAAGTTTCACAACATAGGGTCGGGGTCCATGTTTGAATAAAAGTACTGTATTAAATATACCGTCACATTGTTTGAGTCTTTCGAAACTGAATTAATTTAATCTGAATTAAATTTGATGGTTTGTAAAATAATAAATGTGCATGTATGATGTCGACATCTTTATATGAGCACATTTCAAACACACTGAGAAAATTAAAGCACAATGCAAATCATTATAATATTATATAATTATTATATATTCAGGGACCCAGTTGTTTTAGGGAAACATGTTAAAAAAGAACCACCGTGAATCAGGTGTGAAATGTAGTCTGAATACTTTTTTTTGAATACTACTCTTCGTTCATTCCAAAAGCATTTATATTCATGCGTAAAAATACATTCAAGTAAAAATGTATATTAAATGTATATAATGCAAACATGACGTTTGTAAATGAATAATAAATGCATATCGACGTCGAAATAAAACAGTTCATACTGAAAGGCTCTTAACATGGCAGCCGTTTCACTTTGTCTCGAAAGTGTGAAGCAGGAAATAATGAGGTAGTTTTGGAAAGATTAGCATTAGCACGAAAAACTTACTATTTTGTTTTTTTTGCATTGTTTTTTTAAGTCTTGCGAATAAGGATAAAACGTGAGTATATGTGGCATTGAACTGGGTCAAATTAAGTTAACTCAATTAATCCGTTGATAAAGTACCGATAACATTTGCTATTTGCTAGGCCGTTAGTGATTAGGGCAATTACCAATTGTCTTTGTTTAGCCTTCACTGATGCACTAGGCTGAGGACAAGTGAACAGGTTTTCAGGCACTACCTAGTGCACTTTATATGAAAGTCTAATAATTTGCAACATTCTCAGCAAGTCCTACTGTAGTTATATGGCTATCGACCATACACTTGCTCACAGTCTAGATTTGTGCAATGTGTTACGTGAGTTCAGTTTTAATATTATATTCTAGTTAGTGTTTATATGTTTTTATTATCTAAAGCTTAGCAGGTGTAAAACATTCTGTGCTTGTTTAGATCAGTGGAACGGTAAGTGAATCCTAAAGTCTTTTTGTAGGGTTCGTGTCTGAAATAAGTGGTTTAGTTTACACTGGGTTTTGTTTAATGATAACTTAATATGTTAACATCATTTCATGCACCAACCCAGTCAGATTAGACCAGCATGTTCTTTTCCATTATAAAAAACGATCAGATTTACAAGCCAGAATGCACTATGGGGTACCCTAAAACTTTGTGTTTGGGTATTTTTTTTATTAACCAATTAGATGCTGCTCCAGGATGTGTACAATGGAATATAAAGAGGGCTGTAGAATCAACAGCTGGGGCATTTTATTCTACTCATTATTTTGAAATATTCTGATGGCATACTGAGATAAGTGTAAACAAAATTTTAAAGATTTAAAGCTTTATTGCCAACATGTTTCCCTGTCTGATGGAATTCATACTTTACTGTTCACACTGGATGTTGGGATATAAAAGATATCAATAAGATTCAGAAAGTAGAATCGAATGAAACTTTTTTATCTGTCACATATAATTCACATTTTCAGCATTTAGGAGACACATTTAATCAAAGTGGCTTAAAATTACAAGTGAACACAATCTTTTGTGCAATTGTGGAATAAGGACCTCTTAACCCGGTTAACTTGCTGATTATTAACCCATTACTTTAACCACTTTTTCATGTATGAGGGTCAGTTATCGTACATCGACCTCGTTCAAGGGCCCAACAATGGCTGCATAGCCGAACTGGGAACTCAAACTCTGTGTTTTAATTGATTTGATAGCACAGTTTTCCTCATTCACCAGACCAGGGACTGGTACTGATTTGTGGCTTGTTTATTTTTACTGCCGAAAAAAAAAATTATTTTTACTTATTTTTACTGCTGTAAATAGTTAGATATAGTAACTAGATAGATAGAACTTTATTGATCCCTTTGGATTTATTTCCCAGTAGCATCATAATATAAGATGATTAAGATAAAAGATAAAGTTAAATAGTAAGATTAGTACTAGTAAGAATAAAAGTAATACAGTAAGTTAGTAATGAAGTAAGAAAACTATTTTTTGTCTCTGTACATAAAGTGGTTTGTGGTTGTAAACAGCGTATATGAAAAGTACAATGTGCATAAAAATTAATAATAAGTGTAAGTATTGCGCTTATGTGATAGTCCAGTTAACTGTTATTCTTTCCATTATACACCCTGTTACTATTAGCAAAAAAAGTTCAGTTGTGTGAGTAGTGTCGTTATTCCGTTTTTATTTAAGTAGCTTGATCACTTTTGCACAAAAGCGTTGTAACCTGCTGTGTTAGCACAAACATTCAAAAAGCTGCAATTCTTTTTTTAAGTCACTTGGTTCTGATCATGTTTATAGGTAATGAAGCGGGGCCGGACAGAAAATATTCAAAATGCTGTGGCTCAGTACTTGAAGAGAAGGCAGTATGTGGACATGGAGGGATCACTGAAAGGGGCCAAGCTGTCTCAGTCTGCTGAGGAGATGGCAGCAAACCTCATGGGTAATTTAATGCTCTGCAACGTATATTGTCTGTGTGATCAGGTGAAATACAAATGAGCAAAACTGTTGGAACAGTTGTTGTTTCTGGGTGGCGGGAAGGAAAGAGCAAGTTTTTATGGACACATTTTCTTCACTACACCCCTCATTAATGCTTAAATTAAGTGAAAGGTGAATGGCTACATATGTTTAAAAGGTTATTTTAGTGCCATTGCTGTCCATTTTCTTTAGCTATCGAACACTGAATCAGTTATTAAATCAGTTATTGGCGAGTTTACTGTAGTTTTCAGGAGTTCCAATGCAGCTTTGATATTTGACAGCATGTTAGCAAATCCTCATCGACACATTTGATTTCTGACTTTCATCATAAAATAAAAAGTTTATATGGAGTTTACACTGATTTGTGTTATTCTGTGTTTTTGTGCAAGCACGTGAACGTGTTTACTGGTCATTTCTTCAAATATCCCAAATTGTATGGGTAATTTGGGGATCCATGGAGTGGACAGGGTTAAAAGTCTTGATCAAGTACCCAGCACTGTAACAGAGCTTGGATTTGAACCACAATTTTTTGGTTCATAGCCCAAAGCTCAGGCATTCAGTATTTCTTTTTTCATTTCTCCATTTTTGATTCTCATTTAAATAAAGTTCCAGCACAGCTAATCATCAGTTGGTTATTGGTTTAAAGCCATTTACACACGATTGCTTTTCTCTTGCTTATCAGCTTTACATTGGATATACTTTGGAACAGTATCAGTGGAAAATTTTGCTGCCTTACTGCCTATTATAATAAATTCATTTCTTAATTTGTTTTCCAGTCCAGGAAGAATCCAGCTGTGGGAACGTTGTTTCTGCAGCTCCATGTCAGTCGGACTCTCAGCAGTATGAGACTCAGTTCTCCAGGTTACGGAACTTTCTGCTTGGTAAGTAACACAATCAGCAGCTTTGTTTTAAATGTAAATGCTTTTTTAAATCATTAAAGTTTAGTTTTCAGCTGCCGGTACTCTTAACAATTGTTGGACCGAGAGTTTAGATAAAGCTTCTGTATATTTATAAAAGATGTCAGCCAACAGTTTTCTCTTTATAAGGAACTTTTATTTGTCTTTTTCTATGTAAGAGGCAGAGGTGCCATGGGCGAGAGAGGTCAGTTCTGTACTCTTCCCACTTTTCCTGTACCTGCACTTGGATATGGCTCGCTGTGGTCTGAAAGGCATGGTCGATTCCTTCTTTAGCCGTTTTCATTCCTTATTCCAGCAAGACTCTGAACAGAGAGTCGTCGTTGAACAGCTCCGAGGTGTCATCACACCACAGGTCAGTCAACACATCCACATCTAGAAACTGGCTAAAGCTCATCACTGCATCATGTAACAGCATAGTTGGCATAGCAACAGCAGCTCATGACTAAATTGAACTCATGAACTGTCATGGTGCTGATTCAATTTAAAAATGAATCTCTAGCTCATCTATTGTCATTTTATTTTTAGTAACACTTTTCCTGCATCGATTGATAATAGAACCACAAATACCAAAAACTAAACTAGAATCAGTAAATCGCAGTTCAGGTTCAGTTTTTAAAGTTTAGTTTCTTAATGTTACTTTCTTAAAGTCATGTTAATGTTGCTGTGAGAAGTCTTTGTTTAGATGACTTTGTACAATTGTTTGTTCTCTATTGCTAACGAATTCCATCAATTTGTCGTCAGCATGCAATGACTGGGGGTATTCGTACTTTGTTTATTGTGTATAATATATCATAATAACTTAAATACAAGAAATTGGCGCACAAAAAATAGAATGAAACGTAAACAAAACATTTTAATCTCTTTCCCCACATTTTGTAGCTTCCATGGTTCATTTCCATGTTTACACATCGTGCTTGCACTTTTCAAATGTGTTCGCAGACCAAGTGCGCATGAGTGCACGCACCATTTACAACTTGATAACTTTTTTTTCACAAGCTTAAAAAATTTTGTTCAAAAAGTCAAGTCAACTTTATTTATATAGCCCTTTTAACAATAGACATTGTCTCAAAGCAACTTTACAAAAAACAGGATCAACAGATACAGAAGTCCCCGAACAGAAATTTAAATAAACATGTGACAATTGACGACCTAAAATGATGACTATCTGGTACTTTGGCTTTATTTCCGGCCGGAACAGGATTGGACCGGATACCTTAAAAATGGCCGGCTATCTGGCGAATCTGGAGCCGTAAAAAAAAATTAAAAAAAAAATATTTTAGTAATAAGTCTCTTTAGCAACTCTTTAATGAAAGACTTCTTTAGCACCCAGTTCAGCGTTATCTTGTCACAGAACTGTTACTCCAGGTACACTGATTAATCTTTTGGGTCAGTTGGACCAGAGACCAGTCATCTCTGATAATATTTGGCACAGCATGTTGTCATGTGTGATAAGTTCAAGTAGCTGAACAAAATATAAATTTCTTTAAGCACTTTAGGCACTTTAAGCTTTAAAAAAAAGAATTATAATGTCGCGAACAGCGTTCATGGCTGCTCATGCGCACTGGGTCCACACGCTTGTTTGAAGTGCACGCAAGTCATGCATACAAGAGCCAAAATATACCACAAATGCTACAAAACTGACATACACATATGCACACATACACACATATACACTTGTGCATGCGGGCACGTGCGACACACACAGTCACATAACAATCATCACACATTTTAACAATCAACTGCATGAAAGTGTGTGTGCCACTGTTTTAACTCCTCAGTAAGAAAAGTAGTTATGGCCCAAAAATCGCTAGATGTTGCTAAATGATGTCATCACCTAATTAGCATAATGCATGTTTTTGAAGCTGTAAAGGAAAAACACTGAGAGAGAGCAAAAAGTGAGTGAAAAACACCCTAAATATGTTAAAAGTTTAAATGAACTCTGAACATATGTTCAATGTTTATCTTCTCAAAATAACTTCATGACTTCAATGCTTTGTATAAATCAAATCAAATCAAAGTTTGGTATAGAAATCAGCCTTACAATACAGACAGTAACACCCGTGTATCATCTCTAATAAACATCAGCATCAACCATCAACAGTGTCCTGACAGGTTGTGTGTTTGTTGCAGGACGTGGCTTCTAATTCAAAGCTCTGTTCTCTGCTGGATAATAAGTTTGTGGTGCAGATGACAAATGAGGCTTACACATACCTGCTACGCTACCTCCAGAGTGAAGATAACAGTGCCATCTGCAGGGTGCTCAGCACACACATACAGGTCAGACTCGACATGTGAACTCCACCAAGACCTATCAAAGGAATTTTAATATACAGGCAGATGCGCATATTATAGATGTGTGACCCAGTCCCAACTGAGACGTTCCCTCGATCACATGAAATCTCCTCGTAACATAACCACCTCAGATCCTGATTCCTGCCCCCAATCGACTTCAAACAAGTGCCTGGAGCCGAGACTAGCTGGTGCATCTCGCATTTGGACAACTTAAGTCTCTCTCCTTCAAACACAGCCCTGTGTGTGTGTGTGTGTGTGTGTGGTGTGTGTGGTGTGTGTGGTGTGTGTGGTGTGTGTGGTGTGTGGTGTGTGTGGTGTGTGGTGTGTGTGTGTGTGTGTGTGTGTGTGTGTGTGTGTGTGTGTGTGTGTGTGCAGAATTGTGCTGAAATTGATTTAGAAAGTGGTCATATTTTTTATAAAATAACTTGTATACGTTTTTTCACTGGTATCATGCCGTTGCTGGTGCCCAAAATTTGCACACTTACAGGTTGGTCAGCATCTAGTTATGTGTTCCTAGTTTTATCATAGTCACATTGTTCGCCATAATTAATTTAGTAAATGGTTGGAAGCAGGTAAATCATGAAAAAAAAACAATACTACTGTCACAGAAATACTACTGTCACAAAAAATGTTTTTTGGTTTGTATTAATTCTGTTCTTTTAATCCACTTGGTCTTAAACTCAGGGACATCACAAGATAATTTGTTCACTATATTTAATGATGAAAACACTTGCATATTAATATATTTATTAGAAGAACTTAATGCTGCTCTAATCACTTTATGCTATTTGTAGATAAACCCACATTAGCATTAATACGGTAGAACAGAGTAGATACAGGTTGGCATGACTGATGCTCATAATAATAATGATGTATTTTTTCTCAAGCAAAAGTTCTTGGCCTGATCTCTACCGAGAGAGTAAACACAATAAACTGATTGAAGTCGGAACTGCAGTGCCGATATTGCTGCTCCTGTCTGATGTGACGTTTTCTACAAAACCACCCAAGAGTGTGTAATTTTCAGGGTGTTTTTCCTTGTCACAGCTGAACAGGGGTTTCTGTTGGCCATGCATTTTGTAAAGTTGCTCTAAGACGATTGTCTATTGTAAAAAACGCTATGTAAAGTTGACTTGATTTGAATAAACAAATACACACATTTTCTCCACAGGTTGAAGTGTCCGCTGTTCGTCGAACCGAATACCAGCTTTATGGTTCAGGGCTCACTACAGGGAACTCTACTTCATCATCAGGAACTTGGGCTGGAGTAGACGGGGTCGATGGGACAAAGTCTGTGGATGTTACATCATTACCTCCTCAAAACGAGGCTGCCCTGGAGACCCTTCAGGACAGCATTAGACGTGTTCGCGAAGGTCCGCCATCACTCACTACTGTCTGTTTCTACGCCTTTGAGAACACAGAGCAGCTCCTGAACGCCGCCGAAGTGTCCCCTGACAGCCGTCTTCTTGCTGGTGCCTTCGACAACTCTGCCCTCAAACTCTGGAGCCTCAGAGCCAGGAAGCTGAAGGCGGGACCTCGCAGGGCCAAAGTGTCTAACGTCCGGCTAGCCTGCGACCTGCTGGAGGAAGAGGTGAGTCCAACTGTTGCTTCATGTCTACCAGTCCAATTTTGTAACTACACAACAAGGTCTTGTGTTCGATGCCTAAGTGAAGAATTCTTGGTCCTTTTTATGTGTGGAGTGTGTTTTTTGTAGGTCTAGCCCAGTGAGACCTGCCAGTAGGGTGAAATGAAGATGAATTTTGTTCAACATTGAATGTTTCAGACCCTGCAATGGAAATCATATTTTTTTGCTCACACTCACTCACACTCGGAGCGGTAGGATATTGAACCCAAAGGTTCATCCAAGCTCAAATCCAGGCTCTGCTACACGGCCACTGCTGGGTCCTTGAGCAAGACACATAACCCTGTCTGCTCCAAGGGCCCTGTGCTCTGACCCCCAATTTCCAGAGAAGGATGTGTAAAGAGAAACATTTCGTTGTACTGTACATCTGTATATGTGTAATGACTAGGGCTGTCCACAACCAAGGATTTTGCTGGTCGACCAGAGGTCGTCATTTACTTCAACTAATCGACTAATAGT
>JAOUQU010419905.1:0-10837 GCA_028566735.1 Ammoglanis amapaensis
TGTAGCAGAGCCTGGATTTGAACCCCCAACCTTTGGGTTCTCAGCCCAACGCTCTACCCACTAGGCTACACTGTCCCCCTAGACAGTGACAAGAGTTTAAGTTTAACAAGAGTTTGAGACTATACCTCATCTGTAAAGTTGTCCCCTTTTTAAGGATATACCGCCTGCTCTTTAATGTGGTATTGCAAATAGGAACGTTTATTTTCAGCATTTAGCAGAAGCCTTCGTCCAAACTGACATACAATTCATACACAACTTTGAGCCATTTTAAGTGATTGCTCATTAATGTAACCAGGTGTGTAAAACAAAACAAACAAAATAAATACACAACTAGCAAGGAGATACATTACCAGCAAGACATAAACATGCAAATCTGAGAAAGAGAAACCGTCATGTATAAATATACGCCTTCCTGAAGCAAATCAATTCTGAGACACAGATGACCGAGTCTTTCAGGATAGAGATACAGAAGGACACAACCTCGATATGGCTCGGTGCTAAACTCATTCAGCAATTCAGCCAGATTACAAATGACTTAAGAAGATACAGAGATGTTTACTGCTGAAGTGATGGATAATGACTGCCATGTTCATCTCTGATCTGTCTACAGATCTATTACTATGCAGACAGCATCTTTGGTTCTGCTGGAGTAAATGAAAACCAGGTACAATATGTGACTGTTGGAACAGGATCTGTTAATGTCCTGATGACTATCGCTGCTGTAGGTGACAACCAATAGGTAACCGAGATATTACACATGGATGTTTGAACCATTACTAATGCGTACTAGTGTTTACACAGGTGTTTATAGTGGAGGCTTCTGGAAGAAAGCTTTTATTGCTCATTGGTTTTGGGATCTGCTGTGTAGCCTGTGTCATTCTTACCGTAGCTCTCAGCCTACAGGTACAGTACATCCTTCCATCTTTTACCATGACTACTTTTCACTATAACACAGAAAATTATTTTGAGTTCCCCTGGCTGTGCGAGCACACAGTGTAATAAATATGATCAGAATAATGTAATAGACGTCATAAACAAGACAGAACTGTAGAATCGAGAAAATGCTGTACCAGCAATTCTAGGTCTAGTCAGTCTGTGTAAGAAAGAAGGTCATAAACATACGATTTACGCCCTAATAATGGTTTACTGGGCCATCTTCAGGGGACTCTGCACTGGATGCCCTATGTCAGCATTGCCTGTGTCATCGTTTATGTCATTGGCCATGCCATCGGTCCAAGTAAGTGCATTGTCTAGGTCATATAGTTTTAATTCTAAGACTTTGGGTTGCTGCAATGACTAGAAAAGAAGATGATTTAAGATTTTGTGTCGTTTCCTCAGGTCCGATTCCGACTGTGATTACTACTGAGATATTCCGTCAGTCTTCCAGACCAGCAGCTTTCATGGTGGCGGGATCTGTGCACTGGCTTTCCAACTTCACCGTCGGGCTAGTCTTTCCATTCTTAGAGGTCAGCCAGCCGTAGTCATGCAATTTTCAAAGTTATAACAGTGGCAGTCATTAAAATGGGTTATACTAGTTTTTTGTGCTACATGGTCCAACGTGTATAGACATAAAGTATTGATTGTGTTATGTGTCAGTCATGGCGGCACTATTGTCTCATAGCAAGAAGTCCCAGGTTTGGTATCCAGATAACCCAATCTAGAGGTTTGCGTGTTTTCCCATGTCTGCATGGGTTTCCTCCAGGTACTCGTCTGGTTTTCCTTCCACAGTCCAAAATACATGCCGCCTGGTGAATTTCAGATGCAGAATTGCCACGTAGATACATAGTTGCACATTGTTCTATGGGTTAGACAAAGACCTGGTAACTAACTTTGTAAAAACAAATGTACAAAGCAGGATACACAGTCAATTGATGGTGACCTGGGTCAGACCAAGTAAATGCACTTTAACTAACTGGTCTCAACTTCCCACACATTTGGGTTTTCTATATTATTGGTGAATTGTACGGCAACGGAACTGGCAAGCCTTTGAAATCAGTCAGGTCTGATATAAGCCAGCCAGGTCGATATCAGAAATTGTACACATCCTGACCTTTATTATAAGTCGAGGGGTCTTATAGAGTTTTTACAGAAACACAAGGACATAATCATCAATACTTCAAATTTCCTCTGTAAAGCAAAATCAGATGCTTTAAAACTTTTTCTGAACCACTGTAAGGATCATTATCGACCGACATCTATTAGGAATCCTGGAACAGTGATGAATCAGGACCAGGACCAATCAGTCTGACGAAATCTATCAACAAGCCTTTGTCAAACACAGCAGAAGCAATTGTGATTCATCAGATTAAACGATATTTATCCCGTCTTTTACTCCTCAGTTGTGGTGAACCTCTAAACACTAGTCATCAGACTCTCGTTTTCAGGTGTGTAGTGTCATTAGTTGATGCATTATAGCTTCTTTTTTTTAAAAGAACTCATGGCCACACTCTTCCGACCTGCATGATCAACAGCACAATTTCACAGAACTGCTGGTCAATGCTGGGTTTTGTATTCTGTGTAAACTACAGGATGTTGTAGGTGAACATTTTGCTCAGTTCCATTTCTGGCGTATTTAAACCAGCATGACAACAAACACGCTACTCGTTCTAAAGCACATTCCATTACACATTTTCTTGTTTCAAGTAAATATTAGCTGAGGAGCCCCTTGCATCATATGTCATATTACACATGAGTACAGATGTGTTTAATAGAATGTTTATTATACCTGGTATTTGTTTTATATCTTGTATTTGTCAGTGAATATTGTATACACGATATTACACACACCCAACTTCCTTTGTATAGTTTGTGTATATTTTTTAAGTTCATTGTTCCTGTACATTGTTAATTTGTTGGTTGTGAATTTGTTTGTCTACTCGAATTGTACTAGAAAAGAACCATCAGCCGGTACCAAATTCCTTGTTTGTTTTCTCACATACTTGGCGTATAAACCTGATTCCGATTAATGTGATGGCTAATCACAGCTCATTCAATGATAGCTGAATATTGAGTGATATTAATCATACGATCACGGTAGTGGTTCAAGCCCCAACGACCACCAAGTGGCCACTTCAATGCTCTCAACCCTCAAATCCTCAAAGTGGGGTTTCCGTTGTAATTTCCAGTGGCTGTGGATAAGTGAGTCTTGCATTCATTGCAGTGGGTTGGTTGAGAAATCATGATAGTTATTATAAACAGGATAAATATAAACTATGGACTTGATGAGTTGTTGTTGACTGATTCCTTGTGTGTGTGTTGTGTGTTTTCAGAGAAATCTGAAGTCATACAGCTTTATTATATTTGCCGTTATCTGTCTGGCCACACTCATCTACATTTGGGTGGTCATCCCTGAAACCAAAAACGCCACCTTCTTGGATATCAGCAAACTGTTTGCCAAGAGAAACAAAGTGGAGATCGTGGTGCAAGATGAGGAGTGTACGCTGAAAGAGTTAGCGATGAAGAAACCGGAAACAAATGTAATGACATCCTTTTGATTGTGGTGTAATTTTCTGTTCGGGGCTTCTTACAATAAGGTATTTCTTCACAGATTTATCCGATGATTTTTAAATCGTACTTTGTTTGATTTGATCATTTGTGACTTGGATTGTATCGATTCAGGTTGGTACAACGAGCCATGTAGCAACTATAAAACTATAACAACAAGCAATAATGTTTTAAAAGGTTATATGTGGTATTAGGATCGTATATCACATTATGATGATGATTGATGTCCAACATACTTTGATGCACAAGTCGGATTCGTACTATTCCATGTGTACTCTGTACTACAGTCCGATAACTTTTACAGTAATGTTTATATATGTAGCGAGATCTTAGAAAGCATTAGTGATCATTTTTGGTAGTAAGAAATTTTGGACTATCAATGTATTTTTAAAACACTGAATGTTACAATGTAAAAGAAATAAATAAACTGTCTGGAAATTCATCTGAATCTGAAGGTTTCACAACCGGACCATGAGCTTGTTAAGTATGAGCATTAGTATGGGATTGCATCTGTACATATAACAGATTTAGAACTCTTGAGAAAGGCTGTAAACACAATTTCAGACTGAACCTGAGGAAATGTTGGATGTGTAACAGTCCCACTTAGATGGAGAATGAAGATCAGAAGAAGTTTATCACTGACCGAAGCATTTATTGTAATCACAGAGTCTCTTTATATCATCAGTATTCATTCACTGCCCCGGGGAGAGACATTTCATTACCAGCTATACTTACATTTTTTGTAGGTTCTTTGATTTTGATTGGACAGAGTACACTGGTTGGAGAGCAATGTTCCTAATGTATGCTTTAGAAATATTTTGTGTGTAAGTTGTGTGTGATGATCTGATCCAAAATCATGTAGTAGGAATAAATATATACATAGATAAAGAGGTCAAATCAGACATTTCTTTAATTATATTTTATTAACGATTTTGCATATTATAAAATCTCGATGTGCAGTTAAACATAAATGTTAATAACGAGCAGCAGTGAGATTATGACAGATACACAATCAGTTCAGAGCAGTCTCATGTTGAATCTCGGTACTTTTATGAGCAGTTTTCTTCAGTATCCAGCTGCACTCCTCCGTACAGACTGAGACGCGTGACCCCCCAAGCCAGTACGTTTCCCTTCATTGGGGTTTTGTCACATGACATCTGGTCTTTGATTTCTTCGGGGCTCAGCAAGTAATCCCACACATTCACGTCAGTCATTTGGCCCACGAATGCATCCGTATCCGAGATCCCCAGAAATCCATCTCGATCTTTTCCCAAGATTAACTGACTGCCAGCATTGATAATGTATCCCGCTCGTATGTACTGTTCCTCTCCCGCGATGCTGTTGACCCAAAGCTGAGCACCTCCAGTGTGAGAAACCCATGTGATGCAGTAATGAGCCCAGCCGTTGGGACGCAGTTCATGAGGCAAGTTTATGAACTCGTTTCCGATCCAGAGGCCCACCTCATGACCCATAGTGATCATGAACTCGTTGTCGTTGCCCAAGGTATTGCATGATAGGACAGTGTGGATGGTTCGAGGATGCATCCGTAGGTTCATACAAACTGTGAAGGAGCGCAGTTCCATGGGCTGAGACAGGTTCACCATTGCATAACTCTCTGGATTGTATTCTAGAAAGTGTAGCACCAGTGGGACTTCGGTCCGTGGATCTAAATAAACAAGACAAAAAAATTGTCAAACGTTTTTTCAGGACATATGAGTTCAGTGTTATATGTTGCATTTCCAGACAGTCACGGACTCTTCCTTTTGATTTGTACCTCATGGCTTCCCTGATTACATCTATATAAGAACACATTCTGCTTTGTTTCATCTTGATGAAACCTTTCTAACCTTCTCATGTTACTTAGTTTATTTGTTCCTGGTCTCCAGTGGAGATTCTTGGTGGGGTTTTTTTGTTGTTATTGTGATATTCTGTTTCCATTTCTCATGATTTTTGTTTAGTTAGATGGTTCTGTTTTAGCAATTATGGTCACCATCCAAAAAACACAAGAATGTTCACACAGAAACACTGGGTGATCTGAGAGGCAATCTGAGATCGATTCATAAACAGAACTTTTAAACATATTAAACTGGGGCTTACCATTTCTGTGAGGTCTGGAGTCTTTAGATTCTGAATAGTAAACAAAAAAATGTATATTCAATATGAATTGCATATATAATGAAGAAAACTAGACTAACAACCATAACTGGTCTTTTTTCAGAACTGTATGTAATGTGTCTTCTGCAGTTTTTACAGTGTCCTCTACATTTAATGTAAAATGTTTTATCTAGATCAGGGGTCACCAACCTTTTTGAAACTGCGGGCTACTTTTGTGGTACCAACTAATGCGAAGGGCGACCAGTTTGATACACACTTGTTAAACTACAAATTTATAACCTTGATGGATGGAGACTGATGTAAACAAAAGTCCTGTTTTATTAACACCTTCGGATATCTCGCGGTTACATTTCCACCATCATTTTCCTCGTAACATCGCCCGGAACATCAGAGCACACACAAATAATTAATGCAGCTCACTGGTAAGTGTCATTATAATGAGCTCTTTTTAGAACAGGCCTGCGGGCACCACATTGGTGACCCCTGATCTAGAGGCATAAAGATTCACCCCAATTGTTGCCAATGAGACATTCATTCCCCATGGTTATTCTCTAAGTGGTGGGAATATAGTGTACTTTCTGTATTCCTTCACCATTCGTTCTTGCACTTGTTCTTGCACATCTTGTGAAAGATGCGATAGAAATATGGTACTAATATAGAAAGATGAATAGTAATACAGTACTAATATGTCTCTAAAAAGACAGGACTTAATGCAAGATGTTTAAGCAAACAGCTTAAACTGCAATAAAGAAAGGAATTAATTTGCAGCATCACACAAGCCAGTTAAGGGGAACATTACAGTCAATAAAATAACAGAAATAACAAAATACTGTAAATAATACCTGAATAAATATGCTTTCCAAGAGATGTAATCATGTTTTCAATATTTGAAAGTTTTAACTCAATTTCCTCTTGCCTACAGAAATCTGACAGACACAATTGATAAATTATTTACATATTAAAAAGTGCACATTGTGTAAAGAAATTAAGTATGATGTTGTGTACTTACTGCCTTTGCCCAGTCGAGGCAGAAAGGACGACTCCACGACTCGATCGTTTAGAGGTTGTGCCATTCGATAATCGTTCCACAGAGTCTTATTTTCAAGATCCATGATGGTGCTCTCCAGTTTCCTGACCTGCACACCGCAATCATGTGGTAATTATTCATGTTTTTAAAAGAGTGGCATGTTTCTATACAATTATTAAGTGATTTCAGATTGGAACCTGGTTATGAGAAAGGGTGATGGGTGTGTCAAAGACGGTCCACAGGATACTCTCGTAGCAAGGTGGTGTAGTGAGAGAACCTTCATATCTGAAGAAGGTGGCAAGATTCTCTGGGAGCATGGCGCGCACATTGAGAGTAGAAATATTCATCGACTGTCCTGAAATTTTTTTTACAAAAATTAATCTTGCCCAAAAGGAGTCATTTATGACTGGAATGCGCTTATATGTCATACCTTAATGTTAGATACCTGCATATTTGACTTTGGCCAAGTTATTAATGAAATCACTGTAGTATGTGTTCTCAAAATGCCCGTCCTAGATACATGCAAACACACCAAGTATGTTAGTCAACATAGACATATAGTAATTATAATAATAATTATAATAATAGTCATTATGAGATGTATAATTTCTCCTGAATTTGTTCATTTGTAGATATAAACAAAGCTAAAACTTGGCTCATTCGTTTCCTTCATTCCCTATCACGTCCTTGGAAAAACTATCTGCTTCTCACTTTCCTACGTCATGTCGTCCTACGTCAACTATTAAATACTTAATAGTTGTGATATGAATAGCAGTCAGTAATGCAATAATAGATCACATAATTATTTTCTTACTTACAAACTCTCAAGCTCACACTCACTTAAAACAATTACGTTTTAACTTGTGTGGAATAACCTCACGCGGTACAATCAACTCATCCATCGTAGTGACGCGCTAGTACGTATATAGCGCTAGTACTACATATTATTTCGTGCACTGTGGATTTGATTTTGAGTGGATTGGTTTGGCAGGAATTTCATTAAGATTCAGTCGATATGGAAATTAATTACAAAACTGCTCGTTTGTTGTGGTGCTTTAAAAGATTGATTCATGCACCAGGTGACTTAAATATCCCCTTGTGCAATCGGAGCTGATTGCACATAGTGGATTGAGTTTATATTTTGGGTCGATAGCCAAACAATGAAGTCCATGGTACACTCTGAGGGCCGGCATGATCATTTTGATGGATGGAAACATTGGAATTCAGTTTTACCCTGGAACCTGTTTACAATGGAAAATGACACCACTTTGGTTTTATTATAGTTGGCAACCCTGCAATCATGTCAAGCGAAGCTGTGGTCAACGAGGTCATGGAAACCATAGGTTGTGGGAAACTATGCTGTTAATAGAGAACATGTTGGATGAATAGCTATCTGTTGCACTGCATATATCTGACCCTTTTTGACGGAAGCCACTGTTGAGTAAAGGTTATCTGACAGCCAACAGAGACTTCGTTAAACATATTGGCCATCGATCTGACAGCACTTGGAAGTTTCTTGGAAAAAACTTAACTGTTTTTAATTAATTAATTAAATCTGTACTCTCACCTCATAAAAGAATGCCAAAACTGCCAGACCATCGGGTTTGTCCTTGGCCTCATCGAAACTCGTGTACTTGTCAGAGTTGTAGTGGACGATATGAAGCTGTGAAACGTAGAGTCGAGCAGACCAAGTGATTCATAGTTGGTAATCCCAGATTCATGTTCATAACGGACAGTATGTGCACTTCATAACAATCCTACAGGAATGATGTCTAAACACCAAACGTTGCGAAGAGTAATATCATTTTAAACACATTTTAAAAAGCAAAGTATCTCACTTCAGCCATGTATCGAATCCCATCCAGGGTATGTTCGGCTCCACTCGCCTCTAGATCCCATCCACCCCAGTGCAAGTGCATTTGAACAGCCGTGTAGCAGTTCGGCAGTCCTTTTGTAATCCTCATAGTCGGAGGAAGGTTGATTTGAACTAGTAAGTCAATAAGGAAAGCAACTGAGTCATTCAGACGTAGATATAATATAGAAAAGCTAGCACTGTTGGAAGGAAGATATGCAAGAATATTCTGGGTTCAAGTCCAAGTCCAGGTCCACGTTCTCCATGTTTCTGCATGAGGTGTGTGTGCATGTGCATCATGGACTTTCCAAATTTCAAAGCTGAAATAGTCTCTGAGTAGAAGGACTGGATTAACTTTTGGAGGCTATTTATACGACTAGCCCACAAGTTTTAATAAGGTGACACAAGGACAATAATGTGTGCAATATCACGGCAACATAAATCTTTACATAAATAAATAAAACCTTCGGTAATTCGGCATCACTGTGCGGTGCACAAAAATAGGTTCCATAAGGATGTTAAGGAGCTAATATCAGGTCCTTAATATCAGTGTCTGTTCTTTAAACCATGGTAGCTGATATGGTATGGCTCGTGCATGCTCAATGATTTTTTTAAACCAGATCATGTTCACGTGTCAACATACTTTTAAATATTTAATTTACGCCTTAAAACATCAAGCAGGTGTTAACAGTTTGGAATCCAGTAACCGTTTTTTATTTTTATATCAGCCTTACCTGCCTTAACATGCAAGGAGCCGTTATCAAGCCTATTCTTACTTCTTTATAACAAAGATTAAAAATAAAATAAGGTGAAAGAAAAGAAAGTGCTGTTTTAAATTACTACACCTGTAAGTTTATATATGTATGTATCTGTTGTAATTATTTGAAACTCTACAAGAATTGTTTTAAATGTAATCTGTTTTGCTTTCTCTCTCTTTAGCCCTTAGTCTGCTCAGGACATGGAACTGATTTTCTTTATCTTTGATTCCATTTTATTTATGACACCCTTGAATAAGGTGGAAGTTGTTTACCTGAGTGTCCATTATTGGTCATAAGAAAGTTGCTGTTCTTCATCTCACCAAAGCCGGTCAGCTCAAGCTGCAGCATTTGTGGGTTATAGTTAACGTTGCGCCTCTGGATGTCGATGGGTGACTGTTTTCGCCCACCACATGCTGGATACTCATCTGGCCAATGCATCTGATCCAGAGATCCCTCTAGCAAACACAATAGATGGGTAGATGGATGGATGGATGGATGGATGGATGGATGGATAGATAGATAGATAAGGTTTGTATGAAACAGAGTTTGATGTAGTGAACAGGTTAGCTTTGTATTCAAAAAGCATTGGGTTAAGTTATTTAACACAAGATTATTTTACAAGATGTTTTAAATGTTTGTATTAAGCACTACATGGTTTACCGGGACTTGCCTGGGGTAACCAGCAGATGAGACTAAATAGGTACTGAGATCAAGAATTTGTCTCTATTTGTTTAATCTTGTAGTTCAGGAGTGCAGACATTCCGGAAAACATTAAACACACATTCCAACATTCGGAATTATGGGTTACTTTAGCTTTGATCAGACTTTGTGGTTTTTACCTGCAAGAAAACATCAGGCTCATTATGTGTGTGTTGACAGGTTTGGGGTATTTCTTTATTATTCTTTGTTTTATTGTTATATATTATATTTAAGCACATTAAAAAGTCAAGTAATATAGTATAGGTAAAGATTATAATAGTATATGTATAATAAAGTAAAATAAAAGTATTATAGTTTAGTTGATCCTAAAAACAACATTTCAAATTTACTAATATAAAATATTCTGCTTTTAAAGTGGCAATAGCATTTTGTTCATCAAAGGTCCTTTTTGTCTTTGCACGTTTCTCTTCATTTAAAAAAGAACTCACTTGCATTCATAATTACATTTTCAATTATGGTAACATCATTTTTTTTTTTTACAGATTATCCTTCACTCAGGATAATTATCCGGTCACGTTTGTTATATTACATGCCTGTAACATCTGTGATTCCAGAAACAGATGTTCACATTGACAAATCATTCAGCAATTTAAAACAAAGAATAGAACATTTTCATGTTCTAGAGAGATACAACTTAGCCATTTTGTAGTTTTTATAAACCATAATAGGGATGAACTGAAATATGAGTGATTTTAGAAAAAAAATTTAGAAAAAAGCTTTCACAGAACAGTGTACAACAATGTTGGGATGAGATATTCATACATTTGTTGATGAACCCATAAAATCAAATTCAAATTTTATTTGTCATTACACATATACAGATGTGCAGTACAATGAAATGTTTCTCTTCGCATATCCCAA
>JAOUQU010419915.1:0-10836 GCA_028566735.1 Ammoglanis amapaensis
ACTGTAAGAAATGTTCAAAATCGATATACTATATATATATAAAAAACCATATATTGAACTTGTAAGAGAGAGTAACAATCGAGATAAAAACTTAAAGAACTGGAATTTAATTTTGATGACTTATAGACTGGATTGGCAGTAAAAATGTTTTTCTGTGTTGAAGAGGAAATATATGTGCTGTATTTTATTTCATTTATTATTGTTATATTTGAATCTTTTGGATAAATAGGATGGCTTGTTATTTTTTTTATATATATACACTATAGTAGGGTTTCATTCCTCAAATAATTCCCAACGGGGGCTTGGGGGCAAAGCATTTGAATACCTCAGCTCTAGGAGTTTACTGTACTTGTTTTACAGAACCATAAAGATCATAAAAACTCATAAAGCACTACACAATACAATGTTTTGTTGTGTAATCACAGGGGCAAGCAATGCAATAGAAAGGACAACAGACACGGTTTGATCAATTTGATCAGTAAAACGTTTACTAAACAAGTGACAATTGTGACTTGAACAAATTGTCATCATAGTTACTGACACGTTACTGAAAATGCATGTTCAGTGTTATAAGTTATTATATATTCATCAAAGGAAGCTAATGCTAAACCATTATTCCTCAAAACGATCAAATCGGTATTTGTTAAATATACCATATAAAAGGAAACAATATAGAAATGTTCTTCATTCCAGGACAAATTTGCAAGAATGCAATATGTGTGTAAACAAATTTTCCAAAAGCCTAACTAATGATTTCCCAGCAGTGATCTTTGGAGATGTTATGACCATTGAATAATTCTTCTCACTGGGTTCCTCACTGTGCATGAAGTCAGTAGAAACATGCGCATTTATTCCACATTCATAATTATTTCATTCTTTTTTGTACCCAATGGCTTCTCAGTAGGTGTTAAGGGATTTTTTTATATACATGGATGTAATGAACAGCGTAACATACAGTGTGTGTGTATGGGGGGGGGGGGACTGGTTTTAGTGGGACAGAGGGGACTTAATGTGCTTGAACAGAATAACTGCTTGAACAAGTGTAACCCCTGTAAAAGAGAGCCCTCTTTTTGTTATATGGAAGAAAATCATTTTATTTTGAAGAAAAGTGAACACTGACCTAAAGACCACAGAATCAACTAAATCAATTACGGGTAGAGTTTCTTTCCCGTCCAATTCAAACTGCCACATTGTGCATGTGTTTATGTTTAGCCATTTAACCTCCTCAGTAAACTGAAACTCACCTTTAGACGATGTTAGAAGAACCAACAACACAGAGACTCAGAAGAGACAAGTTTGTGTAAATGAAACTTCTGATATTAAAAACTAGTCTTGCTGACATGATCCAGACAGAACAAGCAACCAGCATGTTGCAACTTACAGAGGCAGATGAAACTATACTAAACAAATAGCAAAACAAGGTGTGTGAAGATACCCTGTTACAACCAGATAAAGTGACAGCAGTGATGGCCAATCAGAGGTTCACAAGAAACGGCAGAGCCAGTTGATTAGCTAAGTCTAATAGGAAACATATATAATAGGAAGCTTATGAATGTGTTTTCTATAAAACATACTTGGTCCTATTTCTTGAGCTATTAATATAATGTAATATTGTTTATTTACAGTACAAAGTGCTGATGACCAAAACTGCTTTTTTTAATAGAAGGGACATGTCAGTTCTGCCCACGCAAAAAAAACTACGTCCCCTATTATGTGCCACATTCAGTAATTGTATCGCATATGCACGGCACATACATAAGTATACATAAATAAGGCGAACCAATCAGAGAGACCTTTATTTAGTATATGCAACCCCAGTTGTAGCAGTATGGAAAATGCAAATCAATAATTTTTGATTACAGACATTTTTAAATTAATTCATTCATTCATTAATTCATTCCTCCAGTACATCATTTACTTTGTTGTATTGTTGTGATTCATTTACTGTAAATCAGACTTTAAAAAACGTTTTGGAAAAGATGTTTTGGCACCAATGACCCATCAGGATTGGTACATCATTGTTACATTTTCCATTGTTAAAATTCAACACACATTTTCTTGGGGAAAAGTCAGTCCAGTCCAATATCTATACCCTCTTCTTCATGAGTGATACATTTATAATTTGTGAAGCTAGTGGATTTGCATTAAAACAATGTGTGTATGTTTCTGAAAAAAATGATGTCTTGAGCCAGCGCATGTTGCTGTAAGATCTCATAGCTCACGTACCTTCCACTGCTACAACATAATAGCACATGATCACAATTTACAATTCCACTGTCTGATGGTCCGACAGTGGACAATGGATTTACACCTCTACAAGCTTAGGGAAGCCGAAACCACTTCCGAGAATAGTTAACAAAAGGCTTATTTTTGTACAGTTAATTGTAAATGGTTTTAGATAACAGTGCATCTTCAGATTAAAAAAAAAAATTGAACATTAGTTAGTTAAGTATGCTAATTACTATCGGGATCAGCAGCTGACATTTACACATCAGCAATTGTATTGTTATGACATCAGTTGGTATAATATATAATAGTTTTTTTTGTTCTTTTTTGCAGGTATGAGTGTACGAGGTTCGAGAGCATGGCGACCAACCTCCATCCGTCTCTCCTTGCTTTCTATGCTCACATTAATGCTCATGAGGCCAGTTTTGTAAAATTGAACCTATTTGGATCACACAGTATTCTTTTAAACACGTGTCTTTTAACTTTCTTTAAAATCCTGGGAGTCATGTTTTGGAATTCGTTTTTGTTTAAAATTCACTGGAATTTTTTGTGATTATCCGGGAATCAATGAGAAGAAGGAACTCAAGCGAGTCCATGTGTGCATGTTACTTGCAGTGTATTGTGGTCACAGACTGAACGGGATGGGTCATTTTTTTTCGGACCGTACATGGATGTCATGATTCATATGCACTACTTTTCCCCTAGGTCTCCATGACCATTGAGGAGAACAAAATGCCTTACTTCCATGTTACATGCCAAAGTAGTCAGAGTCCTCGTCATCTCCTTTTCCCCTCGTTGCTAAGCTATTGTTTGTCTAAGCATTTGCTTTGTATTACTTTTGATAAAAAAATATTGAGGTGAAAAATGTTTAATTCAGTATTGTTACACATTATTGACTTTCAGCAGCGTCGACGTATTCAGTTATGGAATATGATTTGTCGCTGGCCTTCTAAAAGTAGTACTAGATTGACCATCCATCTTGCAGCTTCTGTTGTTTCGATTTTAGTGATCATTCAGGAGGATTTGTAGCAGCAGAGCAGTTACGCATCATGGAGTATGTACTAGTAATGTTAGTAATGTTATTTTGTCACCATGCACAAGCACAGAATAACATTTAATTGCTGGCTTAACTTCATTATTAGCTGTTGGTGTGACCATGCGCATATGTAGATGACACTGGAGTTTATAAGCAATCAGATTTTTAAGCTGTATTGTATTGATCCTGCATTAGCAATTTTTCTAACTTTTTGTTACTAGATAGAACATGATACATCGTACAGGATCGTCACAATTAGTCAACCTTTGTTGCAAATCTTTATTTATTTATTAGCAATATAATATATACTTAAAGCTGATTTCTTTTTCCTGTCTTTCGGATGCTTTTATTAGTCTTTGCCATAACGGATTGTTAAGTGCATGATTAAAGGAGCATAGTGTTCACGATGGAAACTTTTTCTAACACAAACCCTCCCTATTGATCTGAGCTTGGGGCTGGCACTACAATGCACTTTATTGCATTTATGCATCCTAGTGGCTAGGTACCTATAGGATCATTTCAGCTGGCGTGATATTAGAAAATCCATCTGGGCACTTTTAAGATGATTATAAATAAATTAATAAGAACAGTTTAATAGCTATGCACAACTAGCAAAACTAGTGCTTTGTTGAAATTCAATGCAGAATAATTCAACCCTTCATGAGGTGCATTTGTAGTATTAAGTAAAGCATAGTTTGCTGTTGTGTGCTGCATTACCAGGCACCAGCTTTTGGCAGCATTTCTAAGGAATCTTAGCGATTCAAGCCAGGCAAATGTGACACAAAGTCCAGAAACATCCCAAACTTCTTCTTATTAAAGTAAACCTGAACTGTAAGGTATTCTTGGAATCTCCAAGCTTCACTTTCTTAACAGAAAGCATGAGATATCTGTCTGAATCTTTCTTGTCCTTCAAACGCTGCGCTATTCCAGTGGCTTGTGAGTCCCAGCCATCAGTATAAACAGGGCGTTATTTTTTAATTATTCTGTAAAACATAAAATTATGACCACTTTACAAATACTGTACTGGTTCCCGTTGATGCCAATACAGCTCTGCAACTGAGATACACTCTGTATTCTGACACTTTTCAATAAGAATCAGCATTAACAGCATTTGTTTGTCTACAAGTACAGTTTTCACTTCTCATTGTGCATCCCTGGTTTAGAATCGATCTAGCTAAGCTTGGCCATTTTATACTTTTTACTTTGCTTTTATACATCAACTATGAGGATAAAAGGTTCACTTGCTTTCTAATGTATCCAACGCACCAACAGATGCACAATGTAGAAGTAATCAGTGCTATTCACTTCACAAGTGTCATTGTTTATAATGATATGCCTGGTCAGTGTATAGACTGGGTAGTTGCATCTTTGTTTCAGTGCTACATAGAACAGGTCAGTATAGGTGTCAGTTTTAGGATTCGTTCATGGAATCATTCAACTCTGAAGGACTCCATGTTTAAATCCCAAGATTTACACCATGCGCCTTGTAGTACAAACTGAAACATCAGTGTCTGCTGTCACAAAATCCTGCTGCAGGTCTTTTACAGTCTCTTTTTCCTCAGGAATCAAGGAAAAGCCACATCCAGGCAGCATAGCCAATGATTCTTTATATTGTGAACTTGAACTGTATCTTTAGGAACATTTAGTGCCTTTGATATTTTTTAAAATCCTATTCCTTTTTTGTGCAAGGCATGTATCTGTTCTATTAATAACTCTCCTTACTTAGCCATAATTCTTAGCCACACTCAACAAAATCCTAGCTAGTCCAGGTAACCACAAATGTGCGCTATGAGAGATTTTATTCAGGAGTTTAATAATTCTGAGATTGCAGCACTGACAGTTATAATAGTAGTTATAATAGTCTCATCAAACAATGTAACTAGTTCATGTTTCATTCAGTTGCACACTTTAAAGCTTATCGCCATAGAGCTTAAATAATTTTGTAGTACTGAGGTTGTCCTTGGTCTGGTGTATCATATCATTCGTATACATGTTTTAGTTGATTTCGGTTTGTAATTATAAATCTGAGGCCATATCTAATTTATAGCCACTATTTATCACATTTATGGGAGTGCCAGTACATAATAATAATTCATCACACAGCAACATGTGGGTAAAATAGTAGTAACCTCTGTATTTAAAATGACCAAGCATAATATTATGAACACTGATTTGTAAAGTACATGTGAAGAGTGACAATGATGATCTATTTATCATGAAACCTGTTAGTGGGTGTGATATAGTAAGCAGCAAGTGAACATCTTCAAAGTTGATTTGATGATGTGAAGCAGGGAAATCACTGTGTGTAAGGATTTGGCAAGTTTTGTGAAAGCTGGGTTAGAGCATCTACAAAATAGCCTTTTGGGGTCTTCCTGGTCTGCAGTGGTCTAGACAAGGGAAGTTCATGGACTTATTGATGCAGGTGGGGAGCAAACACTGGCCTGTCTGGTCCAATTCAACCGACGAGCTCTTGTAATTTAAAAATATGTATTAAATGTTTGTGCTGATTGTTATGTATCAGAAAACACTGTTTATATCAGTTGCAGAGCTGTTTAGACAGTAAAAGCATCAAATCAATTGTCTTATGTAAGGATTAAAGTTTTTATAGGTCGAACTGAATGGGCTGACATGAATATTTAGTTAAATATAAGACATAAACAAAAAGCATTCATAATACATTCACGTACACGATGAATTGTATTGATATTGATCACACTTATCAGCATCAGTGGGAAAGGCAGTTCCAGAGGATTCCTTCCAAATATGAAGTCATAATAATGAATCCAAATCTGAAACTGGTGACATGATAAATGTGAACAGAATGGAGTGGGACAAATTTCACTGGAGCGAGTGAGTGGAGCAGCTGGTGTTGTCACGTCAGGCTTCTCTATTCCATTAAAATGTATTTTTATTTAGAATGTCAAATACAAATAAAATAGCAAAAATAGATTGCTGTATTCATGAAAAAAATGCAAAGGATAAATTTCACATGACAGATTCCCCTTGGAGTGCAGACCAGAGCGCTGTCAGCAGCCCAATGACAATTTATTTTGTTCAGTCCAGATTAGCTTTGCTAAGTTTTTGGATGGTAAGTGGAAAACAAAGTTCCCAGATATGAAAAAATACGGAAACAGCAGGCATGACTTTTCAAAGTCAGTGAATAGAGAACAAGTTCAAACCCAGGACTGCAGAACCCTGATGAGATAAAGCACCCTTACTGTCTTTTTTGTCACTGTGCAGCTCACATCCTACTGTATATACGACCTTTGTGCACGAAAAATGTGCAGTCTGGGACTTTATACCAGTGCTTTATCTTTGCATTTTAAAACTATCATTTCTCATAATCTAATAATCACTAGCAATTTAATCTCTGTTAGATTAGATTTTTTTAAATACCTTTAAACCTAAAATTTGCCAGTTGTTTACAAAAGCCAAATTGTGAATGGGTCTGTTTCAGTGGATTAAAAATCTAGTTTCCAATATTTTAAAAAACAGAAACCATCACACAACTAACTTGATATTTATAAATTCATCTGATATTTACATGGGTTCAATATTTCATTGGTATTTTTGTAATAAATGGAGTATCTAAGCTATATAGTGAAACATTCAAATATACAACCCCTCAGAATAGGAACACTAAGAACAATCCAAAATAAATGATTTGTTCTGTCTGGTTAACTTTATTTTATTTAATCAAAAACATCCATTTGTACATTTCAGGCCTTTAACATATTCCCCCCGAAATCAATCAAAATCAGAAATCAGACATTTTAATCATATTTGTAAGTCAAAAGGATTCAAATGTAAATTGTCATTTAAGAATATTAGGAGCGAAAATCAACAAGAAAAGTATTGAAATGTTTAACAATGTTTATTAAAGAAAAGCTGGTCATTAAAATGTAGCAAATGAAAAACAAGGGCATAAACCTGAGACGATTACACCTGATTTCTGATCCCTTGTGCTTTTTGTTTGGGGCTGTATCAGTGCACTTGGCAAAGGTCATTCATATTTACTGATGACAGCATTAATGCAGAAAAGGACACTGAGATCTTAAAGCAACATATGCTACCGTCAAGGCATCATCTTTTCTAGGAACAGCCATGCATTTTTTAACAAGACGATTGTTGACTGGAATCTTGACTTGAATGTGTGGTTAGTTTGAAATGAAATAATACGAAAATACAACCCCAGACTTTTGCACATCTTAAGCTTTGAAGTATTGTGAAATGGCAACGTTACAGAGTCATAGATGTTATACTCTGCCAACCTTGTTTTGGGGGGAAATGTTTTGCAGACCTGAAATGTAGGAACACATGTTTAATAATAAATGAAATTAGGCTGAGCAGACAAAACATGAAATATCTCTATTTTAAAAGGTTTTTGATTAACTAAACAGCAAAGTAAAAATATAAAATCCATTGGCGTTTTAGTACAGTGCAAAAAAAATTAAAAAAGAAAAAAATTAGGACAAGCAGATTAAGTGTCTTTAAATGTGAGATGTCTATCCAGTTAAAGATTTTTGAATTTTTTTAACTAAACGATTGTAACACATAATTTTATTGAATGAATACTTAAATTGTGTCTTTTCCTATGGGCAGTGAAAAAACAAACAAGCCCCGAACCCAAAGAAATGATGCCTGCCATATATCAGGTGCTATTTTAACTTGGGTTATTTTCAATACTAAAGTGAAGAAGATACCCCAAGTTTAGTAATTGCTGTAAAACGGAGAACAAGTTGACACATTTAGACTAGAACACGCTAAATTCTCACAGATCACATGTCCAATATCCCCCCAAAGTGTTTGTAAACATTTAATTTTAACTATCATATATGAGCAAAAATCCATGTGCTTATTTGTTTCTATTAAACTTGTATATTCATTTATGTGATCAAAAAAGACAGATGACTGATGATACCAGAACCATAAACAATTCAAAAATAAATGTGCCAAGCAACTTATCTGTTTTACTTTTTAGAAGAAAAAAAAAGATTATTAGCATGTGTTTTTGTGTGTTGATGACAATAGGTGAAATTTTGTCCCATGTGTCCATGACTACCATGTATTTTATTTGACCAACTCTTTTGATTGTGAAGTATAACCTGTAAATTTAATCTCTGTGAGATGACATGGTTTATTAGAATGGTATTTTCATATTGAAAAGCAAATGTCTTATCATGTACAGTAGCTGAGCATGTTTCTTATTGTTTCATGTGTTATATGTAACTTTTTACAACTTGAATAAACGACTTATTAGATTTAACTTCAGAATACAGTGTCATTTATGTGTTTATTCATGGTTGTTTTGATCATAGCATAATGTAAGTGACTGATCATGGACCTTTGGATAACTCCTGGCATTTTGAGCACTGTTGAAGCGGTGTGAAGGGATGATGAGATGGTTGTAGATTGTAATTTTGCTTGTGGTAGTCTTATGGGATTTTTTTGAAGGTTTAGCATGAAGCCATTTCATGGAGGTCCTTTTAGATGTTAGTTTCATAAAGTAAATCACCTAGCAATACAGTATTTTGTGAACTTTGTGAACCACCTTCCTCAGGAAAAAGACTGGGGGGACTAAAATGTAGAATACAAGAGGTGAGGGGTAGAATGTATTCCATAAAAATCCACTTTCTTTTATAGTCCTGGGTCGTAGTGTATATGCTATTATGTTCAAGTTATATTTTGTAAAATCCATAGAAAGGTCATAGAAAGAGCAGTCTACAAACAGATATTCTAGACTCCTCTCCCAGAAAGATCTCCTGGAAACCAATCCTGCTTTCCGCCAAGACGGCATTGTTGTCGGTGACAGCTGCCTTAAAACAGTCCTTAGTCTTCTTATTCTACTCGACATGTCAAACGCCTGTCATACCTTCAATCATGTAATCTCCTTTCTATACTCTCAACATGGGTGTCTCTGACAAGTCATCCCTCTCCGAGCGTTCATCCAAGGTTTCTTGGCAAAAGCAGCTGTCCTCAGCCCACTCGATATCTACTGGAGTTCTTCAAGGTTCATTATTGGGACCTTTACTTTTTGCAATGTACACTATTTCTCTGGGCCCAAGTATCAGCTCACCTGGTTTTCCTACCATTGCATTGTTGACAACACTCAGCTTCATCTATCATTTCTGCATGATGACCCTTTGATCAAGACATTGCCTCTCAGACAAATCCTCACAGAACTAAAACTATCTCGAGAAAAAAAAATCAGCAATACAATCTATTCAACATGACTTCAACTGAGCAATCGACTCTCACTTTCTCCTACAAAGGTCGATAGGAACCTGGGTGTTATGATTGATAATGAGCGATCCATCACAGACCATGCTGCCTCAGTTACTCAGTCATGCTGCTTTGCACTATAAAGACAAATTTGACTGTTTCTATTGCAGCAGCTTGCCAACTTATGGTACAAGCCGTGGTCATCGCTCACTTCAACTACTGCAATGCTGTGCTAATTGGCCTCATGCAAAAAACATTTACAGATTTTCCAGAATACAGTGGCGCATGGTTTCAACGAACCCAAACAGGCATATGTCACCTATTTACTGTTTGAACTCCATTGGCTACTGGTTGCCTCTAACATAGACCTCGTGCTATTTTTTACACTCACTTCTAAAGGCTTGAATGTCATTTAACTTTGCCAAAACTACAAACAAAGAAATCCAGGCTATTTTCCTTCCTAGTCCCCCGAATGGTGGAACAGGTTGCCAACTACTACCCGAGCATGGGCGTCACTCACTATCTTCAAAAAACTGCTGAAGACTCTTAAAGCATAAAGCACCTAAAGCATCAAACATATGTCATAATTTTGGGTCTCTACATTTGTTTACTTTTTACCATGTATAATTTTTTTTTATTACGTATGTGTCCATAATTATAAATTATTTTGCCTTGTATGTCCTTAATACTTATGTACCTTATCACCTGTAAGTCACTTTGGATAAAAGCATCTGCTAAATGCAATGTAATATAATGTGAGAGCTGCCAAGTCGTTTATGACACCTGGCAAACCATACAGATAGTTTCTTCTCTCTTTGGGCTGGTATAATAACTTTTACGCTCCTGCTTTTTACTGTATCCATCCATTTTGTAGCTTCTCTTTAACCTTGGGGATAAATAACAGGGATGAAGTTTGGGATGGATTAAATTTATTTTGTGTTTATATTTTCGTCTATTATTGTAGGATTTGTTGTTGTTGTTTTTATTAGTGAATTGTTTTCTGGGTGGAAGCTTAAAATGTTTCAAAAATAAGTAACATCATGGTTTTGTAAAAGATGAAAAGGGGGCCGGGCATATATGTGGGCATGATAGGTCATCCCAATAGTCTAAAAATTACCAGTTAATTATTGATTTGTGTTTCGTCTAAGATCTATAGTGCATGAAGAGTAACTTTGCTTTAGGAGTTGAGTAGTGTATTTTAATATTTCAAGGTCTGAGGCGTTAGCAGGGCAGAATAGAGTCTTTGATTCTGGGACTGTATATAGTTCTGAGGAATGAATCTTTAAAGCAGGGAGGAGGTAGTTTGTGACGTGGGCTGGATAAGAAGTGAGCCTACAATGCAAAGAATAATG
>JAOUQU010419936.1:0-10836 GCA_028566735.1 Ammoglanis amapaensis
TGTGTGTGTGTGTGTGTGTGTGTGTGTGTGTGTGTGTGTGTGTGTGTGTGTGTGTGTGTGTGTGTGTGTGGTGGGGGGCTGGGTGGGCGTGTACTTACTGCAGATGTTTCATATGAATAATGAGTGTCATAAGCATAGTTCAGAATACTCCCTACCCTCACCACCCGTGTGTTCAGTGATGTGAGCGATGAGCTCTAAGACCCATGTTGATTCCCCGGGAGGAATTTGTCACTACTTTTATTTATCTGCTTACCTGCTGTATATACCAGCCAGTATATACAGACAGAACTCACATTTTACTCCTGTGAAATGCAATTTTTCACACAACAATAACAATAACAAAACAAATGTTCAGACATATCCAATCCATTGAAAGCATTAAACTGTTCTCGTGTCTCTTTAATCTACTCAACTCTTCCAACACTTGTGCAGTTCCGATTGCGTCATTCACCTGCACGAAACGAGATCATGAAGGTTGTCAAAGTGCCCAGCCCGCTAAATAGCAAAAACTGATTTAAAATGAAATTTGTAATAACAGGTTTGAAATGTCATTAGCCAGGTGTGAAGACATTTACATTTTTCTTATATTTGAAAAAATGCACGACAAAATCTATGCAGATCAGTGTCGGAGTAAACCCACCTTAATAACCCTTACAAAGCTCTTATAAAGCTTTGAAGCTAAAGGCATGTGTGAGGGATTTGCATAGAAATTGGAGGATCTTTATTTTGTTCACAAAACAAACTATACACCATGCAACAGAACTGGTATAGTCTTCATGACTTAGATGGAACAATCAGGAATTAACCATATGTCCAAACTGTGTGGAGCTCAGGGATGCACAGTAGTCTTATATGTTGGCCTACCACGCTATGATCATGGTTCGAATCTTAACAACGTTCTAGCCTATCCTCATGTTAAATCTGGGTATGGCAGTGGATTACTGTTCTATCCAGGGAACTCCAGCACTTTCCATCTAGCACTTCCCAGAGGAACCACGTCAGGGTAGTGGGTTGTCATAGACACACAGAAACACTCTGGAGAGGACAGCTGTACACACAAATACATTAACACCTTGATACACACACATTTTTTAATATTTCTGACTAAACTGAACCTACCAGAAGAAAAAAAAACATGTTAGGAATCTAATGTGGAGCCCTCTGGCTGACAAGTTGCACACCATGTCACCGTGTTGCCCTGAAGAAATGTTAATTTGTTTATTCACTGGTATTGCATACCCCATCAGGTGTCACTGACTGTAGAATAGATGTAGTTTTTAAATCAAGCCTTGTTTGGAGTCTAATACCAGCTTGTGACCAGTGTTGGTGGTATAAGCTTTGTGCATTGTGACCAGAATAAAGTGGTTGCAGATTAGGAATGAATTACTGCTGTCTGATACAACAATGCTTTTTTGATGTAACACTTTTGAACAACGACTTTGATCCCGTGTCAAGGCCCTAACAAAGAAATCCAGTTTTCATGCTTTGTTTACACATATAATAGAACAAATTGCCTTCATTTCTTATTTATAGGTATAAACAGAAACTATAATGAAATGCTGTTTTATGTATCAGAGCTTGCTCAGTGTTTCTTCAGTGATCAACACGGCCTGTATAACCAGGATTCAAACAATGGGACAAAGCTACCAAATAAAGCAGTGGTCCCAAATCACCGGACAGCACAGGAACAACACAGGTACAGATCTGTTGGTCATTTATTACTAGGCCACACCAATGGAATAACTTATTTAAGATTGGTACAAGAGCAATTTCATTATCACTTCTTGTGTATTATTATACCCAATCATCACTAGAATGAAATCGTAGCCAGAAATCGTGTCTTTCTACAGCAAAAGAATTCACACTGATTTTCCAATCTACAGTTATTATATTATATTGTATATAAAACCAGTCCAGGGTGCAAAAGTTAAAAAATGCTGCACTGGACAACATGTAATTTCACTAGTTACATCCATTGGTACCACCTTTTAATAATATCTGGTCTTGTTTTAACTAATTTATTTAAATTGTAACCAGCATAGGAAATATGTGGAAACTATTCACATATCAAGCAAAGGAAAAACTCGAAATCGTTCAATCAGGGAAAATGTACAGATTAGCAAACATGCAATACCGTATTTGCATTTCCCCCTTCTACAAATGGACACATATACATGATTGGTACAGTTTTATTTATTTACTTTTTATAATGTTAAGGGATTATTATTATTAAAGCATTGTATGTTTTTGACTTTTGCATTTTGGGATAAATATTGTAATTTCATACGTCAAACAAATAAAATAGATTCGTAGATAGATACTAGTAGATACCAGCAATATATAGTCTTCTGCCATCGGTACTAAAACAATAATAATCATGTTGAGTTAGCATCTTCTGAACTGAATTAATTTATTATTTGCTGTAATTTAATTTAATAATCTCTGACAAGTTTCTGGCAGATTTCTTTGCCAGTGATTGCTGATTTCTTTAATCAACAAAAAAGTTGTTTACAAATGTTGTGGCTGCTACAGTGAACGAACAACACATTTGTTAATACAGCACATTTAATCAATGTTTTTTTTATTACCACATTTTTTATCCACGAATCAATACGCTCTGCATGTTCAGTGGAGTGATTCACACTGGATGCTGCTACAGCTGAAACAAACATATTGACTCAGGCCTCCTGTCTGTCCTCTCTTGTTTCTGCTTCTGTTTAATACATATTAATCTATTCATATAGTTATAGTTTATTATTAGCTACACAACCTGGCAGAGTATTAATGGATGGTTGTTTGAGCTACAGTACACACATCGTTGGAGCAGCCAAGGGCTGGTGATCGGAGAACTGGACTTGTAATCTGAAGATTTTTGGTTCATTATAAGAGTCGACCGGTCACAAACAAAGTGCCCTAAAGTGCTCATTTGATGCCATGGCTAGGGCTGCCCACCACACCGGGCATAAATTAACGATGAACTGGGTACAATTTAACATCCATAAACTATGTATTAATTCAATATAAAAACTGACTGAATAATGCTTGGATTAAAAAAACATGTAATTACTTTATACTACATACTAATTTATATTATATTTATATCAAATTATAATACAATTATAAATAATTCAGTGTCTTTATTATTTATTTTCATAAAGAGTAGAATTCTATATTCTCTTTACAGCAGCAAAATGTCCTTATGAAGCAAACTACATCCAATCCTCCACAACATACCCTACTTGGAACTTTTGTCTTCCAAATTTAGGAAATGTCTATTTTTTCCACAAATATAGGGATTTACCAGGTGTTTTTATAATTAATGTATGTATATTTATGAATATATACCAGCTGTTTTAATGGTTGCTCTTTTCAGAGATTTTATCTTTGCTTTTTTATTTGGTGTGTTGTCATACAGATCTACATAACCTGAGGCATGGAACCTTTAAAAAATAATTAAAACGAATATGCGGACAGATACACATGGCTACATGTTAAATAATGTTTACAACACACAAGCAAAAGAACAATGCTAAATGCTAAACAAACATAAAACATGCTAAAGCAAGGCAAACATACAACAACAAATAATAGCTAAACTGAATGATCCACAGCCACTTTCTTGAATACCTTGAGCATTTAATTAACAATTAAGTTAAGCCGTTGCTTATTTGTTAACTATCTAACAGCCACAAGAAGCATTAGATTAACATAAACATGGAATAGCTGGATTTACAACAGTAACTTCTGGGGTAAGTTCATTCTTGGCTAACCCTTCTTTCAGCAGGAAGACCCTTCTGTGTAGATAGAAAAAATAGTTTTTTTAAAACTTACTGTCTATAAATTGAGACTTTGGCCTTTGACATAAATTGATTTATTTAGCTGTATAGCTAAATTGGTAAAAGCAGATTTGATACACCAGCTTCTTTCAGAACAATCACGATTACATACTGTATGGCACTTGTGGGATTTACATTATATTGCATTTACATTTACAGCATTTAGCAGATGTGTTTATTCAAAGCGTCTTACGTACATTATAGTTTACAATTTGAGCAATTGATGGTTAAGTGCTTTGCTCAAGTGGCTAACAACAGCAA
Source organism: Ammoglanis amapaensis (assembly GCA_028566735.1). Lineage (NCBI taxonomy): Eukaryota > Metazoa > Chordata > Actinopteri > Siluriformes > Trichomycteridae > Ammoglanis > Ammoglanis amapaensis. The sequence goes on from JAOUQU010419936.1 coordinate 4,098, forward strand.
TTTGGCATAGGTGGGTTTTGAACCAATGACCTTGTGATTACTAGTCCAGTGTCATAAGCACTATGTTATGGGTTCCATTGTGGCTGATTGTGTAATTAAGAAAGTCGGGGTTCTGGGATCTCTGTGTGGAGTCATGCCTGTTATCCTCTAGTCTGTGTGGGTTTCCTCTGGGAGATGTGTTTTCTCACAGTCCAAAACACATGCAGGCACATTTATTGTGCATATAGGTTCCAAGTCACTACCAAGCATAATCTATACTGCCAAGCCTGGATAAATAAGGAGGATTGTGTCAGAAAGGGTGTCAAGTGTAAAACCCATGTGAAATGAATCATGTGGATAACATGCCTCAGTTGCTGCTGTTAAAAATAGTTATTATTCATTTACAATTTTTACTAAATACAACTATTAATAAAATGAATAAAACTATTTTATAACAATAGGATGATTTCTTGTATTGGTTTAACAAGTTATTCACCATAATGATTTTTTTTCTGTTTAGTTCCAGCCAACAAGAGATAACATAAGATTCTATTGATCTCCTCAAGGAAATGACCCTGTTACAGCAGGATAAGATTTGGGTGCTAAAGAATAGACTAAATAATACAATTGCACACATGGTGTGGTGTTATTTACACCAATTAAGTTGCACTTTAAAGCAGGTACTTCTGTTTATGTGAGATGTTCTTTATGAATCACAGATAAAAAGGATGGCAAAACAAGATTTGTAAATTAAAATGAGTATATGAAAGTGACAACAGAAACAACAAAAACAAACTTTGAAGGTTGGAAGTATTGAAAGCTATATTTAATCTACCCTGTGAGGGTGCCGTTATTCTACTGCTTGTACACTTTTTTCTACCACACATTTTCCTTCACTTCACCTCTCTCAATAGAAATATCATTACAACAAACTAAAAATTATTATAACTAAAAAAGTTAATTTCAATATTGATTTAAAAACTACCCTGAGCATGATGGATAATTGTATCTGTGTCCTCCTTTATTAATTGTTTAATTTCATAAACCGCAGTCCAACTCAGTTACAGTAGGTCTGGTTTCCAATGGTATTGGGCAGTGATGGCTTAGTGGTTACGGAAATATGCTAGCATAAAAAGGTTCAAACCCCACGACCCAGTGTTCAATTGTATTTGTAAGTCACTTTGGATAAAAAGTGCTGAAAATGAAAATGTCACTACTCACCAATTATGAAAATGGAAAATGACCAGATTCTTGCTGTCCAGGGTGCCTGCCCAAAAATGGAGAGTCACAGAGACGTGTAAATCTGGCCTCAAGCACAATTTCCCCAAAGTTGTCACCACAAGCGGATTGACCCCAAGGTTGTGGGTTTGATCCCAAAGTAAGGAGGTCTTTCTCTTTGTTGAGTTTGTATGTTCTCCCTGTATCTGTGTGACCTGTTTTTTTCCTGCAATCCAAAAACATACAACAAGTGTATTGGAGATATGAAGTTGCCCATGACTGTTTGATATAAATGTATCAGTTAATGGACCTCATGTAGTAAGTGACCATTTACAATCATGAATGTTTAACCAAAGTGTAAAAGATTTAAGAGTTTGAATCATAATAAAGAATAATAACAACAACTGGCTATGATAATGGGAATAGGAGTTCTGATGTCCCTTAGTTCTGTAAGGAAACCAACACTACCAGCAGAGGAGCCATAGAAGATGAGCGATATGTTCAGCAGCACTCCACCTGACACTATCTGGATCACTCTTTACCACGTGTCTTCTTTGATAGAGCTTTTTAAGGTCCCTGTAACCACTTGATGATTCACACACTTTGTTGAACTTGGAAAGGGTATGTTCAACTTCTAAAGACCAAACCAAATGCAAATATATATTTTATACATATAAACAATAGTCAACAATCAGATCAATGTATACAATCAGATAAGTTAGAAAATAACAATAATTTAAAATTAAATCAAACATACAGACCACTAGAGTTGTCCTGGGTATCAACACGAGGCCAGGTGTAAAGTTTGCATGTTCGTTTTTCCTCCAACTATCCAAAACGTGCAGTTGCATGGAATTGTCTTGTAGGTAGAATTTAGAATCATAATCCAGTGCATTGTAGTTCCAATCCCAAGCCCAGGTAAGTAGGAAGGGTTGTGTCAGAAAAGGAACTCAGCATAAAAAATGTGCCAAAAATGTAATGTAATTCTGAACCCCTAAGTTCAGAAATCGAGACGGAAGCCTTGAAGTAGAAACCACATTGCCTTTGATTCCCATGAGAGACTTGAAGCACTGCCACTGCCCTGTGAGTCATTTTCAGCCAGACAGGGAGGATAGACAGAGCTTTTACTGTTTCAGAGCCAGACAGTACCTGCTGACAAAATAACAGCCCTGAGTTTAAGGCAAAATGATCTTCAACCAAAATCCCTGCTAGCTAAGTAGAAAAAATGATTAGCAGTTATGGGTTCGAGATTCCAATTCAGTTAGGCCGTGCAAAATGACTTAAATTAGATTGGAGTAAGTGGAACGAAGCAGCACAGATGTGCAGTCGGTGGAGAGGTTACCATATAACAACATGGCTCTTGGACCTGTTATTTTATAAATAGAATTTTGATATTTTTTTAATGATTTCATGTTTTTTTTAATAATTTGTTGTATATAAGTTGGTGAGAGGACAGATATATTTAATGTCTTAGACAATCTTTAGATTAAGAGGCAATTAACAACAAGCATGAACATGCAACCTCCACAGAGAAAAACCTCAAGTGCTACCCAATGCTGCCCACCGTGCCACCCAAATAAAATACCATACCAATTTTTTGGGTGGCTTAAATGGTCCAATTTAACCCTAAAAAAACTAACACAGGGTGAATTTTTACCCATGTGACTTTCATAGTGCTGCTGTTTGAGTTACATGGTGGGACTTCAGGGCGCTCATTGATGTCATTGGTGGTTTGGTTGATTTCCTCCTTACATCTATGATTTTTTGAGACATGGGTTCATGAGATTTTCACCCAATGTTACTGATAGAGAGTAAAATATTTTAGTTAGTGTTTGTGTGTTTAAATAAGGTGCTTTATACTGGGTAAAATATACTGTGTAATATATATTGTGCGCTGCCCCAAAGTTGAGTTTACTCTGGTTCTTTAATGTCTTCCCATAGTATAAAAACATGCATGTCAGTCAAATTAGGACGCTAAATTGTCCATGACCGTGATTAATATAAACTGATATAAACATACTGATGCAATTTGTGTAATGAATAAATACCATGTCTGTCATGAATGTAAAAAAAGTCATAAACATAAACAAATAAACAAACAAAAAGTCCTGATTTAAGCCTGCCTTTTATGATGGGGTAGTCCATCAGATGTCATACTTGAGAAGTTAAGAGCAAGCTGAGATTTTACATTTTATTTCATTTGTTCATTTATCTTTCATTGCTGAAGAATACATAATTGTAGTCATGGTGGGTGTACTGATGCACAAAGCTGCTCTGAAGCCTGCATAGCCCTTAGTGGAGCTCTTTTTTTACCCAGGCATTTTTTGCAAGTGTCTCTGTATCGGTCAATCGGAGTCCCTAAAAAGCATTAACAAAACACCAACATAATTCAGTTGAAGGTTTGAACAGATAAGTTTAAATAGTCTTAAATTTAGACAATATTAGACTCTCTAGTCCAGGCTGCACCGGGAATGCAGAATCAATATTTTTTTAAACATCAGAGTCACCTCTTATCCACTCTCAATATTCACAGCTGGAACAACAGCAGCAAAATGTTGTATTGATGATTTATAGCAACAAGGTCTTCTGGAAACAAGACTGCATTAACATCAATCAAAGTGTGACAATAATTGCCTCACTATCTGCCCATGCAGTTCCAACAAGATTGCCATTCACACAAGGTAGATGACATGTTCAATTATGTGGAAGGTAAATGCTTGTCTTCGGGAGAAAAGCAGGACAATGTCGGCGCTATGAGAACATAACGCTTTGTAAATTGTTTCATTCAGACTATAGAACTTACACGGCCAGTAATAGTGCTTATCTTTGAAGACCCATTAAGATGTTGTATTAGGGTGAATTATATATTAAACCAATTTGGAGCTTAGCCTGTTCTGCAAATGACTTTTGTAATGAGCTACTAATTTGCAATTAGCTCACATGATAATTATGCTCAAAAATGGAAAAGTTGAAAAAGTTTTATTAAAATAATTTTTCTATGCTATGCTATTGCTTAATTTGCTATAGTTTAACATTTTGGGTTCCAACTATTTCAAAGAATCGCTCAGATAGAGCAATAATAAAACTCGTGCTAGTTCACCAGAACTAGGACCTTGAATACACCAGGGTAGCCATTAGAACAGGGGTCACCAACGTGGCACCAGGTTGCCCGAAAGGACCTCATGAGTCGCCCGCGGGCCTGTTCTACAAATAGCTGCATAATTTGCATATTGATATTTATTTGTTTCCTATCTTGTTAAATTATTGTAGAAAATATTGTGAGAAATCATTGACATGATCAGGATCTTCACACAGATGAATATCATTCATTATTAATAGTAACATGTAATTAAAGGTTATAAATGTGTGATTTCACGAGTTTGTATCAAACTGGAAGCCCTTCGCATTAGTTGGTACCCAAAAAGTAGCTCTAAGTTTCAAAAAGGTTGGTGACCCCTGCATTAGAAGAACAATTGGTCTGTCAAGTGGAAAATTAAGCTGGATAAGGTCTATTTCATAACTATTACATATCCTGACCACAACCCATTAGAACACCTTTGGAATGAATTAGAGTGGAAACTGAGAGCCAGGCCTTCTTGTCCATCATCAGTTTGTGACTTCACAAATGCACTTCTGGAAAAAGGGTCCAAAATCCCCGTATACACACTCCGGAGCCTTGTGGACAGCCTTCCCAGAAAAGTTGAAGCTGTTCTGACTGCAGATGGTGCACCAACGTCGTATAGAAATCTATGGATTAAGAACAGGATGTGACTTAAGCTCACATGTGAGTCAAGGTAGGTAAGCGAATAAGCAATATAGTGTATCTCTTAAATATTTTCTTTCACCCAGCTTATAGCACCACTTTCCGATAATGCCTTTGTAGTAACATTACAATTTTTTAGCAAATCCCCAATTCCCAGACAGCATGGTAGCCCGTTTCCCAAAATCATCTTTTTATACCTAAAATACCAATTCCAAACATGAACACTTAGGCACACTGCAGTTTTAGTGCTTTGTGTTTTATTTAAGTGCTGCTAACTGGCTAATTGAGATGCTTTCATGCATGAAGGTTTGTGCTGACTCATACGGCCTTTTAGCCCAGTTGCATTAATATGCCACCTGCTTGTCCCTATTGGCTAGCAGTACTTAGCGTCCATTTTCTGTACTACACCTAGTGTATGTTTGGTTAAAGCGATAAACAGACAATACAGATGAAAACAAATGTGGACAAGCTAGTGTAATTTACTGCTATGATAATTAAGCTTAATATGCATAAAATAAGTTATAAATATTTAATTAACCATTTCGGCTAACAAGAACCTATTATTTTTTTATTTCTGCTTTTTTAGCATTTAGCAGACACCTCTGACCAAAGCGACTTACACTTATAATTGAACATAATCACAAAGCAATCGAGGGTTTTAGGACTTTCACAGGCACCCAACAGTGACAGCTTGTCAATCTTGAACACCACACCATGTAGTGTTGGATACACCGTGCCTTAGCGGTTAGCACTGTTGCCTCACAGCAAGAATCCTTGGCAGACCAATGGCTTTCTGTATAGTGTTTGCATGTTCTCCCCGTGTCTGCGTGGGTTTACATTAAGCGCTCCAGTTTTTTCCAACAGTCCCAAAACATGCAGGCAAATTAAGTACAACATATTTGTCCATATCAGTGTTTGATGCGACTTCTTTAATAAATGATATGATACAAATGATCCTGAAGACCAGCTTGACAAAACACAATCTAGGTGTTTTTTGTGCAAATGTTTAGCTTAAGACCAGCTGGCCATCAAGGAATAAAATTATCAGTGATGTTTAAGAGTTAATTAACAAGCTATAGTCAACCTGTGATGTCACCAGATTTTTTTCTTTGCTGGATTTTTTAGCAAGGAGGAAACGACCATTTATAACCCAAGGCACATCAAACACAGTATGGAAAGTTTCATATCTTCCCTGCTTAAATTAAGCTATAAACCAGCTGGTCACTACACACCCTATGCTGGTTGGCCATAGCTTCTTAACTAACTCTTAACTCTTGAGTATGTTATTCTTTGATGACCAGATGTTCTTGAGCTTAACTTTCCGCAGGGTCATGATGAATAAGAACATATAAGAACACTCAGTGTGAACAAATACATACAAAACACATGCAGATACAAAACAATAAAGCAGTGAGATAATATGAAACGATCTTAATAACAAATCTCACATTCAAATAGCTTTATTCCCTGCTAAAAATTTAGTCATCCAGAAAAAAGTATTTTGTCTTGGTCAAGAGTTGAACAATAAATAGCCAACCAGCATTGGGTGTGTATTGACCGGCTGGTCTTTAGCTGGATTTTTCTTTGTAGCAGGGTTGTCATGGATGTTAGACAGAAGTGTAAAACGATGACGTTAATACATGGAATAAAGAAAAAAATTAGTATTACTGAACACTTTTGACTTGTCTATCCCCATCTTCAGCTCTCTCTCTCTCTCTCTCTCTCTCTCTCTCTCTCTCTCTCTCTCTCTCTCTCTCACACCCACACACACACACACAC
>JAOUQU010419945.1:0-10834 GCA_028566735.1 Ammoglanis amapaensis
ATCAATTATATATATATATATATATATATATATATATGAGCAAATCTTCAAATTCACAGTCTCTTCTATTGTTTTCTGTTAGTAAGTTGTTTATAAGCAAAGTGCAAGAAGAAAATTTAAATAATTTCACATTAACATTTAAATTTCAAAAGTATCATTGCTACACTTGAAATACTGAAACATTTCACTTATATGAACAATGATTTACTTGAAACATGGCTGAATAAGAACGTTTCGGAAAAGGGTCGTCAGCTTTAACAAATCTCTGTAAATACTGGCAAGACATCAGTTTGTTCTCTTCATTTTGGACCAATAAGTTTCAGTGTTACTTTGAAACAGAAAAACACGTTTGCTCACACACAAGACAATACACATATCACTTGTTTTAGAAGAAAGGGGGGGAAAACGAGTATTTTTGGTATAAATCCACAAAGAAAAACAGATCAAACTTACAATGACAATGCAAGGATAATGCCCAGGTCCCAATGACATGTCACAGAGACGAAATCACTCACACTAAAAATTTGACATAAAGCCTACATTTCTTGAAATACAGTATTAAGAACCTGGTATAGTGTACCAAGGTCCGAAGTTCACCGCTTTAAGAAAAGTGAACAGTCTCATTAGAAGTAGCTTAGAATCCCTGATTTGAGAAATTAAACTATGCATTGTGTCTGGAAGGGAGGGCACATTCTGGATTACAATGTTCAATGGGTCACAAATGAAAGCTCATTGTGCTTGAAATCTATCATCAAACAATGCATGAGATCACAGTCCTGGTCTAGTTGGAGTCGGTACGCAGGATCAAGGTCTGTGTGACTATGCCTGAAAGAAGGGTCAGGTCTTTATGCTCTATCCAGTCCTGCTCTCGTACCGCCCACACAGTGCCCTCAACCTGTAACACAGACATCAGACAGAAGCCAAAATATAAATAACTATTTACACAACACTGACACAGACTTTATGACATGCATTGGCTGGGTTTTATCTGTTATTCAGCCGACTTGTATGCAAAAAGAATCGACCACTTACATTTTCATGTTTAATCAAATCAAATCTGTGGTAAAGAACAATGGAATCGAACTGCACGACTTTGATATGTTTACACTTTAAGTATGTCATTACAATACATTCCTAAAACTGAAAAACTAGACGGTTTTACTTCTGAGAAAGTTTTTAATATGTAACGTAACAACCAGAAACAGCCAGCCTGGCGATCAGGGTGGCACAATATGTTAAGTCACTACCACACCAGCGCTGAGATTTTGAACTCACTGATTAGTCTCTGCTAACGGTTGGCTGGTTTATTCTCCTTGTGCAACTTACCTTTTCCTATTTTTTACTTTCTATACTGTTTACATTAATGTTTACATATTGTTTCATTAATAATCTATTTTTTAGCTTGTTAACTGTAATTTCGAGTGTTGGATGGAGGAGTTATAAAGCATTTCAGTGCCGGTTGTTCTGTGTATAACTATGTATGTGACGAATAAACTTTGATTTGATTGGACTGGGATGTACATATCTCAGTCAAATCACCCCCTCCTTGGGGACCACTAGGATAGATTGGTGGATAAATCAGCACTTCCATTCGGCTGGATGGAGAGTTTTGCTGAATTTTTGTCCGGCCCACAGGCCGTATGTTGTGCGACCCTGACTGTTGTTCTGTCAACAAGACAGCTGTAATAATGAGGTGCATCTTTTGGCTGAAAAAATTGTCAATTCACAGACAGCAGTGTAAGACTGGATGCATGTCCATAAGTGAAATTTAACATGTTATATGGTGTGGCTAATGATTCTAGTGATCAAATTGAAACAAGCACACTGAGTACTCAAAATCTTTTCTTTAAGTTAGAATATTCTGGCCTGTTATTGGTAACATTTTCTTAAAGGATTTACCTTATTTAAAACGCAATAGTAAAATAACATAGTACATTTTTATGTTTTAAACCATGACCAGACTTTATCATCTGTATATCCATGCATGCAATGCTTACTCACCTTTTCTTCATCAATATCCTCGTACACTAAGAGCACATCTCCTTTAGTAAACATTAAAAGAATGCCTTCATCAGAATCCTGAGTTTCCAACGCAACGGCCTGTAAAACAAAAGCACCATTATCATGTTAAACGCAATAATCCACTCACTCGCAAGCATCCTAAACAATAAGACCCGGTCTCATTACCTTGTAGAGGAAACCAGGAGGACGTGAACTGTCTGACGGTTCTCTTGTCTCATGTGCTTTTATTAACTCCTTACTGCCATCTTTGTCTGCAGAACCAGTCACCTTCTCATCAAATCCAGACACTGCTTCATCAGACTCTTCCACATCTTTCTCGCTGGCAGCTAAACTTTCTGGCTGCATGCTGATGTTTGACTGGTCGGCGCTGAGATCCGATGCGCTTCCAGTGGCCGAATCAGACCTAGTGCTTTCCTCCTCGGAACACACAGACTGTAGACTGGGTGTGTGGGGTACACTTTCATTCGAGCTCAAGTCATCGATGTCCGATGTTTCCAGATTTGCGTTTTTAGAGTCTCTGTGAGAGAGTTCATCAGGTACACTTAGTTTGCTCAGGCCTGGGTGATCGGCAGGGAAAGCAGTGTTACAGGGGATGGGTGCAGATATATTCAAAGATTTCCTCTTCTTGGATTTGGATGTGCTGATGAAATAGGAAAACAAAAGTTGACAGGAATACAAAAGTGCATGTGCTTGTTTCGTGCTACTAAAGCATACCATCACATCCTACTTCTATTCATGTGCTGCTTTAACCATTTTTAGTGTCGAATGTTTCATTTGCTATAACCTCAGACATACACACTTCTCTTTTTATTTTATGACAAACTACATTGCCTACTACTAAGTTGCCACTCTTGGGCTCCTGAGCAAGGACCTTAACCCTTGATTGCTCAAAATCGTGGTCCACTGTAATTGCAAGTTGCTTAAGATAAAGACGGAAATGTAAATAAAGTGAAAGTGTACAATTCCCGTAAATGACATTCGTATGAAGATTACTTGAATTGTATTTTTTACAATGCTCATCTCAATGCAATATAAATATAACAAATCATAAATAAGTTTAAGAGATTTCAGCCTTTATGTACAGAAAATGACTTCGATTACAACATTGCTTCAAATCAAAGACGAATAAAAAGGAACTGATATTTTGTAGGATTGCAGTGTTGCGGGATTTATGAATGAAGCACTGAAATACCTGTTAAGACCTTTGATGATAAAGGTTTTGGTTGAATGCTGCGTCTCAAGCTTCTTCATTACATTATAGAGGTCATGATTTAACTGAAAAATATACAGCACCAATCAGCAACATTGATCACACAATAAATTTGATGTGACATTAGTATCTACAACAACATTGGGAATGGATGGACTGTAGTGTCAGAATGATTGAACCCTTCATGACGACCATCCCAGCACTCATTACTGCTACTGCAGAGCTTCGTAAATGTTTCTCATTCTCCTCATGTACGATAACCTACATTTCACTGATATTCTTGGGTTTGTGTTCCATGACCACGTTCTTTAACTCCCACTACAAATATTTATAACTATGGCAGCCACTCCAGAACCTTTAACGTCTTCAGCCAAGCCTTAATGACCTCTAAGGTATGAGATCTTCAGTGTTAGTAAACTTATTATCAAGCTGAAACCTCAATGCCTGTCTTCTCCAAATCAGGACCTCAAAATTTTGTCACATTCTGTTAGTAATCTTGATTATAAGTTGTTGCAAATGGCTGAGAACAAGTGATTGTTTTGGTTATATACATGTCAGGCACTCCCAGGGGCCCCTCCTTACCCGTTTGCAGTGGCACAAACTAGTGGTAACCTAATGTGTAGAGCCTTTGGGCTCTGAGGATTGTCAGTTATAAACTAGAAATACTTTAGTTTCATATGTGCACCATACAACAAAATACTTTCTTCACATATCCCAGCTTGTTTGGAATCTAGGGTCAGAGAGCAGGGTCAACTCTGGATCATACTACATATATCAGAGCTATATGTGAAAAAATGTCCTTCAAATCTCACAGTCAACAACCCTCTTGCCAGTTCAGATATTTGATGTGTTTGAGATTAAACATGCCTGATGCAACTACTGAAAAATGATGAAATGTAAGTAAACACGGACCAACACGAGCAAAGCAACCAAGCAATAGACTACAGTGAGGACAGGAGGTGCGTTCATGTATGTTTATGGCACATAGTTGGAATAACAAAGCAGTAGAAATAGAGAGAAGCCAAAACAAATGGTTGTGATTATAGAAATGAATTACTGAGATCACTGCAAAGCTAAAGCTCAGATTGAATCTCTTACCACGCTCATTTCCTTGTAAAACACATCCCTCAGGTTAGAGATGTTCTGAAACACGGTGATGTAGCAGCCAATACGGCTAAGAAAAGAATATACAAACAACAGATTTCCATACATTATACATACACACTCACTGACGTCAATGACTAAAGCAAAAGACCTAGAAAACATGTCAAACCGGAGCGGCTTGCTGTTTCTAAAGCTATCTAACGTACTCAGGATTAATAAGTCGCAAACCCTGACACTTATAAATGAATCTGGTACTATTCAAAATTCCACATTGTTCTACGAATGATATGAACATGATTAGGCACAGTGAACTAACACTGTGGTTTTGCATGTAGGGTCACACCCGTACACTATTTACCATATTAAAATTTTACCAGTAAAACGTCATTGAACTAAATGTTCACTGGTTTACAAACCAGTCTTTGAGATATTTATAGTCTTAAGTATTTTATAAAAAGTATTTGCCCGAACCCCCTGAATGCCTATTAGGATCAACCCATATATGTTATTACAGCGCCCCATGAAACATGACAGAAAACAAACCTTCACGAGTGATTATAAATGATTTATAAATCATCATATTTCGGTCAAATATTAAAGCACTCCATGATTACATCATGCATACTTGGGGTACCATTAAAACTCATCATTATGAGTATAGGTTTTTTTTTTTTTTTTGGGGGGGGGGGGGGAAGGGGGGGTCACCAAGATTAACTAAGCAAGGGGAATCAACTCTAAAAAGGGTAACTATCAGCAACCATTCACTGAACAACAGGGATTACATTTTTATAAATGGCAGCTTTTAGTGGGTGGGATATATTAGGCAACAAGTGAACATTTTATCCTTATAGTTGAAGTTTGGAGAATTTTTTTTAATATATTTTGCCAATTTGTGATGACTGGGTCAGAGCATCTCTAAAACTGCAGCTTGTGCTTGGTGTTCCTGGTCTGCAGTGATCAGAATGTATCAGACAAGTTCTAATAAAGGAACACGAAGTAACAGCTGGATCAGATAGAGATGTGTCCAAATACACCGTGTATCACAGTATGTTGTGTTGTGCAACAAACACAATAATCTACTGATACCAGAAGATTAGTAGTTTCAGCTCCCTACTAGGCGTTTTCTTAAATGCATGAAATTTACTTTGGAATATAAAGTCATGCTTTGTCTGTTACTGACCTCTGATAAAGGGCAGGCAGCTCGTCTCGGAGTTCCGTGTTTATCTCCTCGAACACATTCTGTGCTCGGCAAAATTCCTCCTCTGCCTGCATAGTCAAACCAAAGCCGGAACGTTCCAGGGTTATTAAAACGCACCACAACATTTAGTCGAAAAACTAAATAAATGCTATTTACTTTGCTGATTTTAGCTTCATCTTTTTTCTTGGCGTTCTGCAAAGCCTCAAGTTGGTGGCGTGCAGAATCGTAATCGATCAGTTTGCGGCCGCGCTTGGACACTCGCTCCTAAAAACCACAGAACATGCTTAGATTTACCTTAAATAGTTAATTCAAGAGGTTAAAAAGGAAACTATAGTCTGCAGAGACTATAGTTCTGGGAAAATGTCAGTTTAAATCGCCTTCAGTAGAAATTTTGGGGCGTGCTACTATCCTTTTAGGTAGAAACTGGATATTATTGTTGACATAGGATACAAATACCGTAAAGTAATCTAGAAACAATCACAGAGCTTCCATTGTTAAATGCTAGCTTTATTTTAAACCAGAAATATAATACAATATAAGTCCCTAAGCCTGTAGTCTAATCAAACTTCATTATTGACCCACTTTGACGTCCGGGAACTGGGCGGTGTAATTGTCCATCGTGCGAACAACCTGATCGCTCAACTTCTCTCCATAATCATTCCACAGCAGGTCCTCACTCTGTGTGACAGAATATATAACATATAAAGACTATTGCTTTACAGCTGTACAGGACATCTGAGGGTATGTATCGCTATACTTTACCTCCATTATGACAGACAGGTCGTCTATACCCTCCCAATCCGGCTCATAGATGTCCTTCAGAGTCTGAGACAAACGTTTGGAAGTCTCGTGCATCACTAAAGATCACATAAAAGCAGGGATGTATTTCTATACATAACTGTCTTGTAAAGTTTCAGCCTAGGTGCACTACATTTATTCTTTGGACTACGTGGCTGACCAAGGTGGCTTGTTCGACGTCATTTAAACACTTCAGTGATCTAAAGCAGGGATGCTTGTTTGCATGTTTATTCTCTATAAATACAATTTTAGAAATGTGAGTATATTGTTGGTGTTTAAATAAATGATTTGATCTAAACCAGCATTCACTTCCATGTTCACTTTCAGTTCAGCAAACCAACAGAACTACAGCCATCTTTGTGCTCGCGGCTCTTTAATGCTTATAAATTGTTTAAAATGTATATTGACTCATGTTCTACTTTCTTGACGCTTCTGTTTCAGCAACTGTAACTAATGTGTGTAAAATAAAGGAAATGATATCCTTCTACTTTTAAAACAATAATTTAGTGAGGAATTCTTTCTGTCCCAGAATGAATGTGCATCTAGGCACATTAAAAGTGTAAAACCTTCCTGAGGTCCTGTTTAATACTATTTACTTTTAAAATAGATTGTCCCACAAGCTAATAGTTAATATATGTCTGTCTGTCTGTATGTATGAAGATATGTATGTATACAAGTGTAGATCGATGTACTTAAATATATGCACATTTATAGTAAATTGTGTTTGCTCCTATTTGCTGTTTGTTATTTGGTGAGCTGACGGTACCTTTGACAGCACTGTGGTACGCCTTTACATCCTTGTACAATCTGGTACCATCTGTCTGAAATGAAAACAACAATATCAATATTAAAAAATGACATTTTATGGAGCAGCAATGTTCCAGTTGTTTGCACTGTAGATTTATGAGCACCGAATAAATCCCATTTCAAAAAATACATGTATTGCTTGAAAACGATTGATTACGTAACCGGGGAGTGTTTCATTGGAAATGCTGGGTCGTATGAGACCACATGCTTTTTAGTGACTGAAACATGAAGCTGAGATGGAAACTCCAGTCAGATTGTGAAATATCTTGAGGAAACAGAAGCATGTAAATAAAGAAATGTCTGAGTTGGGTAAAAATAACGACACTTTCATTTAACACACGTGTCAAGAGACAGCAGAATAAAAATATAAGTCTATTCAGTAAAGTACATTATAGCTGCATAAAGAATGAGGTTGACTGAACTCTGAACAACATGCTGGGTGGAGCGATTTCCTGTAATACATTTAGTTCAAGCTTTTAAAATGTTGGCCTTTACGATAGGCCATACACACTGCAAAATCAAGTGTTAAATTCAACCACAGTTCAACCAAGTTTACAGAAATATGAAAAATATTGGCACAAGATTTTGGCACACGGATGATTTGATGTGTAAGGGGGAAATAAGTGTATATATATTTATGTGTACAATTATATGTTTTCAACTTAAGTAGTCTACAACAAAGTCCTTGTTTTAGAAATGGTATTCAAAAGACAAGCCAAGACGTCAAAAGAAACTGTATTGAATAGCTATAATAGTTCTGCACAACCAGCAATCATTCCCAGATCATGTTCCCCACCAGTGGGAAATGGGAAATAAAATATTGGACCGATCAATCTCTGGCAAATCTTGACCATCAGACCTGTGCAAATACACCTAATTGCAGGAGCGCATGCTTGTGGTCAATACCTAATGACTTAAACCTGTTTACAGACATACACACACACACCTTACCTGTTGTTTATTCAGATTTGCTGCACACTCTTCAAACTGCTCATCTTTAGTCTCGACGGCTTTCCCAAGTTTTTGAAGGACCTATGAAAAGTGTCACAACATGTTAAAGCCTGTGGTGTGTCAATGTCTTAATTATCCTCAATCCCATCTGAGTGTCTCAACATGTTATAGCCTGGGGTGTGTTGCCAACATGTTTATAACAGGTCTTAGCACCAAAGATCCTTTTAACAATTCTGAATATGAGTTCAAGAGGTGTAAAGCACATCAGTATAGGACTTAAGGCTGTATTTTACGGACCATCAGATGCACAGGATTATAAGGTGCAAGATCAAGGAACGCAATATAAACGGCATATTTGCATACGTAGGGAGAAGCAGATTATACAGCGCACTGGATCATTCAGTTGTTACACAACTGTAATGCTTAGACTGAAATTAGATGGTTTAAATACAGTGAGACTCCAGATATAATCCATCTACCACATGCAATCTGTAGATCACATCAAATCACTTTGAGGTCTGTAAACATAACCAGAATTCATACATAAGACACAAAAAATATGGTAATTGTAGAAAATCCGGATCATGAATAACACGGTCTGTCAGTCAGACACATAAATCTGCTTTTGGTGAATACATTCGTCTGCCACAGCATTTAGAAACAGTAAAAGCTGTTTAAACTTGTGAGAAGTGAAACATCCAGACGTTCAAGTTACAGTGTTTAAATTCTTTAACACCGTGCATCTTACATCGAGCTGAGTGAATGCATATTTTGTGTTTCACTCGTAGCAATACTCAGGAAGATGAATTTTTTTTGTATAATAAAAAAGGAAAAATGTACATTAACATCCTCCTCTATTACACCTCTTCATCGCTGGACCACTAAATCTCCGGTTTGACCTTCCTCACCTTTTCCATTAAGGTGGCTCAGTCCTCAGCATACGAATCGAAAACCTAATCTGAAAGCAGTTTCTAACACCTCCAGTATGTTTTCAACTCTTGGGCTAAGTGCACACAGTGTTCATTTGTAATCTACTCATTTTTAATTTTGCAGTCAGAATCTTAACAACTTAGTTTACAAATGGCCAACAAAGGCAGTGTTAAAGTGAGTCAGAGAGGAAGTCGCTGATGGCAGGAAACAGCTTTACTTTCAAGCAAACACACAAATACGTGCAAATGAGCTTCGTACATTCTGACAGCCTCACCATCACCTGCACCATGCTTCAAATCTCTCATGAAACAAGACGACTGAAAGAGACAGATACCAAGTAAACCAAATTACACATCAATTAAAAAAAATCACATGTAGAACTTTTAGAAAATAACTGCATTAAAAGTAAGACATAAAACTTACTATACAAAAACTTAGTAGTATTATAGCTGTGATTCCATTTCGGTTGCTATAAGGAATCATACCAACATTGTACTTAATACTGAAATGTTAAGAAATGGTTGGTACGATACGTACCAACACGTACGTCTACAATGTTCAGTTGCGAGTTTAAACCGATTTGTAACCATTCCATTTAAAATGTGAACCAAAAGTTCATAAACATTGTACATACTTTAACATGTTCTACCTAACATTTCGATACTGACATTGATTAGGGTGTGTCTCTTAGAGAGAAGAATTAATTGGGAACACTTGGCTTATCTAACACATGAAATGCTATAGAAGTAACGTTCAAAACTCTTAATATATGATCTCTGATGGTATAAGTTTTATTACATATATTGAAAAAATAAAATAACTAATTTTTTAAATGATTGAAGCACTTGTAAGATTAAAACAGCCTAGATGTGATCATGGGTTCATGCACACAAGCTCAAGCAGAAAATCAAAGTGTAGTTTTGAACAAGTGTTGGTACTTTATTATCATTATTATTACATATAACTGTTGCATATTCGTCACAATTACGTCACAAACTGTTTAAACTGATCCTGGTGACCGAATGACGACCAGATAAAATGTCTTTATGATTTAGTGTAGTGTAGTAAACCAGTACGCGGATTGAGACACAGCCCGTGAATTTTAACCGTACTGTTCGTATGAAAACACAAAGATGGTTCACTTTTTACCTTCTCTTGAGCTCTGTACATCGACTTCTGGAACCTTTTGGCTAAGATACCAGCCCCGGTTCCGAGGTTCCCCCCGATATTAGTCGGTAGTTTGCTTTCAGACATCTTCGCAGCAACAGGTCTCTCTACACACACTTAGACTTAAACACTCTCACACACACGCCCACACACACACACACACAGCTTCAGTTCCTTTAGTGAGCAGCAGCAGCAGCAGCAGCTTCCTCCTCTTCAGTCTGTGTAGGGCGGAGTGAGAAACTCCAGCAGGAAGAAACACGACTCACATCTGACCGAGTTTAATCAGGTGAAAAACCGTGTTGAGACCTGCATGAACACCGGTGTGTAAAACCAGATGTCATGAGAAAGAAAAACACAGAACCAGGAACCTGAGCTGACAGAACAATGAGACTGATTCAGTCACAAGTGTTACACAGAAAACACACACTTCCGCTAGTTTTTATTTTTGCCTTTTTTCGTTTTTTTAATGTCTTTGAGGACTTGTTAAGTAAATAAATATCTATCTTTTTATCTAGCTATCTATCTATCTATCTATCTATCTATAATATCTATCTATCTATCTATCTATAATATCTATCTATCTATCTATAATATCTATCTATCTATCTATCTATCTATCTATCTATCTATCTATCTATCTATCTATC
>JAOUQU010419956.1:0-10834 GCA_028566735.1 Ammoglanis amapaensis
CATTCTGTAAGTTTTCCTCTTTGTGTCTTTATCCTTTTCAAAATGATCCCATATTTTACATCCTTCCAGACATGGAAAGTCCCAGAAGTCCTTTGACGAAACGTAGCTTTTTTTTCCCCTGCGACTAGTCGACCAATGGAATTTGTCCGACTAGTAATTTTTTCGGTCGATTTTTTAGCCCTATGTTGCATAGTACATTAATAAATGTGGCAAGTAAATATTGGACTAATAAGAGGACTTCACTTACATTCTAAGCATTTGACAGACAGTTTTATTTAAATTGACTTACATTACATTTGCCGTTCATAGTCAGAGTAACTAAGAAGTCTTGCTCAAGGGCCCAACAGCAGCAACCTACTAGTAGTGAGATTTGAACTGGCATGCGTTTACTATTTCTGTACCTTAACCAACCATACATGTAAGCGACATAAAGCTCATTATTTGTATGTGTAACTATTCATACACTTCTGCCCCAGCTCGCTTAATTACTTTTTAAACCACATTCCACCCTTCTCTATAATGCTACCCTTGACCATTTGTTGACTATCTCCTTTGTTTTTAATATATTTAGAAGTGATTTAGATTTAGAAGTCCTCTGTCGCCATTCAACAAAGTAGCACAACATTGTTCAAAATACTGCTTTGTCTTATCTTTCTGATTTATCTTTAATTAAGTGTCCTTTGTGAAATGAAGGTTTTACATTTCTCTGGTTAAGTCAACACACTGTACATAACATTTGATCCGTTCTGAAAATATCACTGGGAATTGGAAAATCTTTAAAAAGGATCAGCTAAAGGATCAGGAGTAGTGGTTTCGCTGTGGCTTTTAAAACAAGCTCGCAAGGACAAACTCAAGTGCAGGGAAAACACAAGGGGGAAAAAACGAAACGCAGGGAAACTCAAGCAGAATCAAATGAAATTAAAAATCACTTAATGGAGTAATTCAATTCGAGTATGTGCTTCTGATGCAGCTTTTAGCAGCTATACACGCCTGTGAACACTCCTTGCAGGTCAGGTTTCTTTTTAGAACATGTTCTCCATTTACCAGAATGAAAAATGAAACAATGTTTGACACACAGCATCTCAGCCAGAGGTTGGACTACTAGTCAGCATCCATGCTGGTTTAACTTCTTATTGATCTATCGGCTTCTCTACTGAACTGATGTTATTTCTCCTGTACCATGTTTTTTGTTGTTACTTCTGATACGTGTTGCCCTCCCTCCTAGTGGAAGATGGTGGAGTGATGAATCGTGCTTGTGGAAACTTAATATACTGGTAACCTTCAGCTAATGGAGCCAATGAAATTAAATGGACGAATGTTTTTACTCAATGACTTTGGCAGCTCATATGGAACTAGAATTGGGTTCATGGTACAGGTGGATTCAATAAGTGAAGATTTTATCTCACTCCTGAGCACTTCAACGCCAATAAGTAAAAAAAAAATACCTGTGCCTCGATGTTTGCAGAATAAACTGGAAAATTAGATGTAGATGTCTAGACCAACATCAGTGTCTAATCACACAAACACATTTTTTATTATTTTATTTAATAAATATACGGATATTGTTCATGGTTCATGGTCAAGCTCATGGTTTTTCCAAATACTTTGTTTATAACAGATTAACTGCAGATAATAATGCAAAATAAAGACAAGTAAAAACTGGTGCACACGTTCTACAACTGAAATTAGTCAATAACATTGCCAGATTGACGGAGGGTAACAAAGTTTCCATGTAGGAAATAATTCCAGGATACTTTTATTTGTATTTTTGAGTTCTTTGTATAATGTTAGATTTATTAAACCATAAGGCAAAAGTACAACTTTGTTTTGCATGGTTTTTACTTATATTAGACCCTAGGCTTTCATTTTTTGGATAAATAAATGATAAGCACAAATATATTTGTTATATATATTACTGATAAAATTACAAGTCAGGTGAATGAGTCGGTGAGTAACACTGTTGCCTCACAACAAGGTCCTGAAGACTAATCAGGGACTGTTTTAAAAGGTTTGCATTTCATCAGTCTACTCAGAGTTCTTTAAGTGTTAGATCAGGGTTCTGATAAATTATCAGATGGTCATAAGTCACATACAGAGGAACACAAATGCGGCTCAAACCTTCACCAACAGCCAGTAACCTTGTTGTTATTTATGGCCCATTGCTCAGGTTTGATTCCCTTATCAGCTCCCACACCAAGACTGCTTATTTTATTAAAAACAATATACACACCATTTTCTCTTAGAAGAAAAGATGCAGAGACTTGAATGCATTTCTTTTGTTTTGCAGGTTTTGCAGCTAAAACTTCCATTCGTTTACTCCTGATTTGCTTTGGACTAGGGTTATCTTTTGTGTTGTTAATTAACTGATGTTGTTTAACTGGCCTCTCTTTGTCGTGCTTGAGGGAGCTAATTCTTTTGGGTTCTATAAAGCTTCTGCTAACGCATTTGCGTTTTTTGCTGGCAGGTTATCAATAAATAGCATTTTCCAAGACGTAGCATCTGCCAATATGAATACTACACTTGGTTTGACGATGACAGGAAGGAGATTAACAGAGTTGTTGCAACATATAAGAGAGTTTAGATTAAATATGTTTGCATTTGCCATTGAAGTATAGACAGTGAAACTGTCTTTAAAAAATCTAAGCTAAAAAAAGACATGTGGCATCTAAGTATTGCTTATGCTGTACTTTTATGGATTAGTTTCACACACTGTTCTGTTTATTCAATGTCAATTTATTACCAGCATAATATTTAGTCTAATCTTTTATCCATATTGTTGCTATCTATTTTTGACCTCTGGTATGTTTGCTATAGTTTGTTCATATTGTTCGAACCAAATGAATTTTTAATTACATTTTATTCTAAACAAACTGTGAAAATAAATTTTTGAACATCATTTGTACTTGTCAAAAAACGCTCTTAACCTTAACATATTGGCCATAACCCAAGTTTAGTATAAATAGCAATCCTCAGAGAGGCAGCCAAGCACCAAGATGTTTTATTAGCAGTCGTTGACAAAGTGATGAAGCAGTGTGACTTTTGTTTGTCTTCTGCTATCTTTAATTTTATAGCCTCGTCGGGAAAACCTCTAGGCATAGGTAAAGCTAAAACATGAAAATGTAGAAGTATAGTACATAAGCAATCAGCCATCAGCCAGCAGAATTAATCACCCAATTAATCCTTGGTGGTGGAGCAAAAACTCAAACCAAGATTGAACTCTGGTGTGCTAGTGTGTTCTGCGCCCAACTGAGCACCCATTGGATACCATTGTTTTGTCTTGAACACCATCTAGTTGATGGACAAAAGCTGGGGATTTGGTAAAGTGAGCTATGGAATACAGAAAGAGAATCAACTTTGATGGTCAACTTTGTTAAATATGTGGAAATGTTTAAGCTTTAATGCTCAATATAAATTGTGCATTGCTTTGGAATGCTGTCTGATGTTTTAACAACCACTCTCAGTTTACAGATTAGGCACATTTATTTTGGTGGAAAAAAACTGTTTTAATGTTTTGTTTTTTTCAGCCATTTGCTAAAGCATCAGACATTTAATGAATAACAGCTTTAATTGCCGTGGTTTCATGTGTCATCATTAAACCAGAAGGCATTGAAGATACGGATATTGCTAAAATACTTTAGCAAACTGGTCAATTATTGCAGAGTAGATGGCAGCCACGATCATCATTGTGAAGAAGCAGAG
Organism: Ammoglanis amapaensis; assembly: GCA_028566735.1. NCBI lineage: Eukaryota > Metazoa > Chordata > Actinopteri > Siluriformes > Trichomycteridae > Ammoglanis > Ammoglanis amapaensis. Next base: position 3,700 of record JAOUQU010419956.1, read on the forward strand.
AAATTATGTGACTATACAGCTAAAGCTGTGGGATGAGTAATAATATTAATAATAATATAAAGTTGGCATTACATGGTGGTTGTTAAAATATGAAGATGAGGGTCCATTATATACAATTATATAATATGTAAATGTATAAAACCACAAAAGTTACTGTTTAAATAAATTAGAGACGCACATAAACTACCATCCACATTTTCCATAGCATCTACTTTAATTCATTTAAAAAACAATTTCCTACACAAGCTCTTAGTGTTCTGTCTGCTAATATGTTTGTCTGTTGTCTGTGTATCCTGTGACTTTCATGATACATGATTTCCTCATCAGACCTGCACTACGATTCTCTTAGACAGTGATACGGTAATATATTGATATATTGAAATTGGTCATGATACTATTTGATTAAGCGCTACAGGGAGAGCAAGTGTAGAAAATAGAACTGTTACGTCACTAATAATAATAAAGTCAGTTCAGTTTGGACTGGAATTTACACAAACGGGCATAGGTAACTACCTGGGGTTAAAGTCTGCAGGTTGAAAGTGTGCTGCCAACAAGATGCTTAATCTCTTTCAAATGATGACATCTTGAACATTGTATCTACATTGCATCCGGAAAGTATTCACAGCGATTCGTTTTTTCCACATTTTGTTACGTTACAGCCTTATTCCAAATTGTATTAAATTATTCTTTCTCCTCAAAATTCTAAACAAAATACCCCATTATCACTATGTGAAAAAATTTTTTTTGAGAGTTTTGAAAATGTAGTAAAATTAAAAAACTAAGAAATCATAAGTTTTTTAAAGAAATTTACATAAGTATTCACAGCCTTTGCTGAATACTTTGTGGAACCACCTTTGGCAGCAAATACAGCTTCAAGTCTTTTTAAATATGATGGCACAAGCTTGGCACACCTATCTTTAAGCAGTTTTGCCCATTCTTCTTTGCAGTACCTCTGAAGCTTTATCAGGTTGGATGGGAGACGTCTGTGCAAAGGCATATTCAGATCTCTCCAGAGATGTTTAATTGGATTCAAGTCTGGGCTCTGGCTAGGCCACTCCAGGACATTCACAAAGTGGTCCTGAAGCCTTTGAGATCTTGGCTGTGTGCTTTGGGTCATTGTCCTGCTGATAAATGAACCGGCGCCTCTAAGTCTAAGGTCAAGAACGCTCTGGAGTTTCAATTCAGGATGTCTCTGTACATTGCTGCATACATCTTTTCCTCTATTCTGACTAGTCTACCAGTTCCTGCTGCTGAAAAAACATCCCCATAGCATGATGCTGCCACCACCATGCTTAACTTTAGGGATGCAATTGGCCTCATGATAAGCAGTGCCTGGTTTCCTCCAAACATGACGCCTGGCATTCACATGAAAGAGTTCAATCTTTGTCTCATCAGACCAGAGAATTTTGTTTCTCATGGTCTGAGAGTCCTTCAGGTGCATTTTGGCAAATTCCAGATGGGCTGCTTTGTGCCTTTTACTAAGGAGTGACTTTCACCTGGCTACTCTGCCATACAGGCCTGATTGATGGATTGCAGTAGAGATGGTTGTCCTTCTGCAAGCTTCTCCCCTCTCCACAGAGGAACGCTGGAGCTCTGACAGAGTGACCAGCGGGTTCTTGATTACCTTCCTGACCAAGGCCCTTCTCCCCTGATTGCTCAATTTAGATGGCCGGCCACCAAGAGTTCTGGTGGTTCCAAACTTCTTCCATTTATGAGTGATGCAGGCCACTTTGCTCATTGGGACCTTCAAAGCAGCAGAAATCTTTCTGTATCCTTTCCCAGATTTGTACCTCGAGACAATTTTGTCTCGGAGCTGTACAGACAATTCCTTTGACTTCATGCTTGGTGTTTGCATTCTGACATGCAGTCAACTGAGGGACCTTATATAGACAGGTGTGTGCCTTTCCAAATCATGTCCAATCAACTGTATTTACCACAGGTGGACTCCATTTAAGCTGTAGAAACATCTCAGGGATGACCAGTGGAAACAGGATGCACCTGAGCTCAATATTGAGCTTCATGGCAAAGGCTGTCAATACTTATATAAATATGATTTCTTAGTTTTTATTTTTGATCAATTTTCCTCAAACCTCCAAACTTTTGTGTAGAATTTTAAGGAAAGAAATTAATTTTATACAACTTGGAATAAGGCTGTAACGTAACAAAATATGGAAAAAGTGAAGCACTGTGAAAACTTTCCGGATGCACTGTATATTGAACATGGTGGGTAAATTGTATGTAAATGAAAAATGTACATTTAGAATTTTACAGCTAATGGTCATGAACCACAATGTTAAAGCTCTTATGCCGATTTCCTGTGCCGATTTATTAAACATCAATACAAGTGATTTAAAGAGAAAAATGCACAAAAACGCAATATTTTTTACGCTTGATCCAATTATATTGTTTATAGGAGCTATGTTAGTAAAAATCGATTGTACCCTTTAGCTGCTTTAGTTGTATTATTGGATTTTATGCTGGCACGAATGCCATTCAAAGTAATTATGCAGATATAATAAGAAACAACAAATCTGCACTTCAACGAGCCTCACTGGGCCATTGAGCACATCTTCTTAACAGGTTATGAAGGTTTAATGAACTTGGAACTCATTTTGGTGAGAATGCTAAAACTCATGTTTTGTCGGCACTGCTTTGGGAAGTTAATTGTTGAGTTTTAAGGGCCGGTACTAGAACCTGAGCAACTTTACAGGGGATATGTTTTTGGTCAACAAGCCATCTACTCTAATGTGTTATGTGATTTGAAGTTGTTGTTCTGGAGAAAAGAACCTTTTATATTACCCGAGTGACAGCAGTCAGTTTGTATGTATGAAACCCATCATTTTATGGCATTTTATTATTTAGCAACATTCACTGTTTGATGCCAGAATTTCCTGATTCTTGATTTTGAAAGTCTCTGCTTTAGAAAAATAGGTTTACCTAATTTATAATGACAAAATAACTCTTTTTAAATAGTGTTGCTTTGGTGAAACATTCTTATTCTGTTATTGACTTGATTGTTGATCAAGGCTTGGGACCGACACAGTGTATTTTGCATGCTATGTTACGATGCGGGAATAAGGACTCTAAAAGCGAAAGTAACCAAAAATCATATAACTTTATTTAAATAATAAAATGTAATAAACTTATAAAATGGACAAAACAAAACACAAAAACTCCCTGTCCGGGAATCAACCCGGGCCTCGGCAGTCGAGACACCATGTGCTACCCGCTACACCAACAGGGCTTCGAGGACCTGTAAGGGTAAAAAACAAACAAGGGTTAAAACACAAAAAACTCCCTGGGAGGAATGGGCAGGTGCGGCCAAGGGTCTGTCACACCCGAGAACTGCACCGCTACAGATGGATGTGAGGCCTAGGACATCACCCAAGGAAGTGGCGTTGCCTCCATCAGCCTGGCAGCTGACTGACGGAGAAGCGCCCAGGTCCCCGAAATGGAAAACAATAAAACAGAAATGAAAACCGACTCGTGGGTCGAAAACGTTAACGAAGGCTGTGCCTAAATAACAAAAAACACTAATACCTCCCAATCTCCAGATTGGTAGCTGACTGACCGCTATAAATGCACCCAGCCTACCGCTAGCCCTATCAGGAGATCAGGAGGTCAGTGGTAAAAGCCCACGAACCAATGACCCCAACTAAAAAACAAAAACCCGCAACGAAAGAAAAAACGCGAACCAGCCACCAGGGGGCAGCAGGTGACCGGAGTGCTCCCTACCAAGCATGGCAGGAGCAGCCGGCTGTGCCAAACCTGGTGATGGTCCACTGGGGGGGAAGGATGGTACCTAGCTACCCAGTTGACTAACTTCCTGACCCGATCTGGACCGGTCACTGGCCTCTCGTCATGTGCACCTCAAAAAATTAGTGTTAATGAACCGCAGCTGCGGTAGGCGTATTTAACACATCATTTCCCGGCGCCCGACGCAGCAGCGTTGCCTTAGATCTGCATTGATCTCCAGTGTAAGACGCGTTAAAATAGATCGTGCCGCTAATTTTACTTATCACCTGGTCGGCTCTCTCTCTCTCCCCTAGGTCGGATGGGACGGGACGGTTCGGTCCGATTCAGGTTCGACTAGGGTAAGTGGTAAACCCCTGGAGGCCATTATAGGTGGCTGCAGGAGAAGTTGCACTGTAAAGTGCAACAGTATCTTAGGTGTGAACCTAGGGTGAGTCCGACGGTCAGTGTGTCTTGGTTCTCATGCAGTTTTTGTTTTGCTTATGTAGTAGTGTGCGCACCTTGCCGGTCGCGGCGTTTCGGGTAACGCCCACTTTTTGAAGATCGCGCCAAAATCGTGCGCACATTGTCTGTTTATTTCTTTCCTTTTAAAGCTGATTATTATTATTAGAATATAATGTCTTTTATAATCACTCCATATATGTACAATGAGATTAAAAGTTTTATTTTCACAGTGCAAACGTTTGTAAAAACCTAACCAAACTATGACATAAGTAATGGGGGGTGCACAGCTTAAATGTGCTATGTATATTTGCAAAGATATCGTATTGAATGATATTGTTTACAGTGTGGGTTATTTTTCATTAATAAATGCTGTACAGTAGTGGTGGTGATATGCAATGTGTAATAAATACTTAATAGTTGTATTGCACAATATACGACATACAAATATGGTATTGCATAATATACAGTTATTGCACAGCAGTGAAAGTTCACACTATTGTATGTTTTATTAAAATATTGGAATAAATATTGGATCTAAACTGGGTAAAAGAAAGTCCAGGGGTTTGGGGGAGGTGTTCTTTTGGAACAAGTCTGTTTGTCTTTGCTCTGAGTCAACTGTACCTTAACAGTTCAGGTCGTCAAGTCGAGGTTGGAGCTGGTCCTTGATGAAGGATTTTTTTTTGGCTCTGCTGAGGCAGCAGGAGCAAGAAATGTCCAAATATCCACCAGGGAGAGGCAACCGATGATCTTCTGTGCTGACTTTATTACTTTCTGAAACCTCTCCCTGCCATGGTGCATCTGCTGTACTGTGATAGGTCAGCAGGCTCTCGGTGGACAGCAGTAGAAGGTCAGCTGCAGGTTGCCTCAGAGAACTGTTTGAAAAGTCATGTGTTACTTTACATTTATGCTGCTTAGCAGACACTTGAGGCCTAACGTCTTTGCTTTAGCGGTTCAAGAGTCGCAATTTGGTAGTAATGGGCCTTAATGATAAATAATCCAGTAAGCTATCAAATGACTTAGTTTTGACTGGAAATGTGTCTCTGGTTGTCATGTTTCATTGTAAATCAAAACAAACTTAAACACATCTTGAATTCCAAGTTCTGCTATTGTACAGCCAGTTTTAAAAGCATGAATCAAAGTGTGTTAAATTCATGTAAAATATTAATTTCATATGTGTCCCCAAATACCGTGCCAGCACAACAAGACAAGACTGTCTTTTGTGTTTTTTTATTCAGGCCTATAATGAGTTACATACTATAAATAAAAATAGTTTCCATTTTTTACATCAGTTATACTGACACTAAAGCAAAACCAATAAAGAAAATACAAATACAATAAAGAAAACACAAATACAGTAAATAAACACAAATTACGGTAGTGGATACTGTTTTGCCAAAACAAAACAAGATAAGCCACACCCACCACAGTTTTCAGAGATTTTAACCAATAACAAAATAATAAACATATACCTAAGCATCAAAAACACTTACAAGTTATTTGACAGCTTCTACCTTTTTTCTCAAAGCCATCACGATGCTAAACGGGACCTGCACCTGTTTATTTAAAATGTCTCATCTGTTTTGTCCATTTTATTTGCACATAAGCATTTTTGCACAGTGACTTTACTTTCCTCCTTCATTACTATTGCATGTGTGTGCACTCTTTAGGAGCATCTTCAAATCTTGTTGTACTATGTATACTGTGTATGCTGTTTACAATGGCTTTCTATTCTGTTCTATTTTCTGAATGATCTTTAACAATCAGGAATAAACGTGACATTAAGCACATTTAGTGGACGCCCCCACATGTTTATCTGTTGTGCTTCCAGTAGTGTCCGCTTCAAGCTTGTAGAGATGATTAAATATCTCTTTAAATAATTACTACTATGTGATCTGGGTTTTGCTGCACACTGTTCAGTCTGGCAGGATTAGTACTGTCTGGAAGTTTGGGTCTATCGATTCTGGAATCATGCCATCATCAGTGTTGGCAGCTCTTCAAATTTGGTGATTCGTGCCTCCTGGGTATGATACTGTGGTGCACACAATGAACACCAAAGAATATTATCCTAGTTTGCAAAATTTCATGTACCCAGAGTCTTCAAATACTGGTAATTTTGTTGTTATAGCCAAAATCACTCACTATAAAAATACTTTCTTTGGTGCTGAGTAAGGATCAAGGCCTTGCTTGTTGTACTCACAATGTAGCATGCTGACCGTTTAATTATTTCCGAACTGCTGCTACCATAGACGATCGCTGTTATGTGACCAAGAGGCTTGCTCAAATCCAACTGAGGAATGAAAGTGACAAAAAACATTTCTGCCATATTCTTTTATCTAGTGATCATTTAGTGAGCACCTTGGTTTTATATAGGATGTAATTTCACAGATCAGTGAGGGTGAGGAGGATTTTGTCCAAAGGTGGCTTAAACCAGTAATCTCCATGCTTACTAGTCCAGTTTATAGGAGGGTAGTGGGAACATGACTGCATAAAGCGGGTCTACATACATATGAATCTACGGCATGTGTTAGCTCAGATTAGCTCCATCAGATATGACTATGGGGGGAAATGCAGGAAAGAATGTTGTAAACACTTGATTTGTTATTACCTGTTACGTTCATGCATCACTAATTCTCTCATCTTAACGTACAATGCAATCCGCTACCTGCTGCCATCTAGTGATAAGGAATTAATACATGATTACGCCGCCAGTCGCTACTACAGCTCGGAAATGGCAGATTATTTACAGATAATTAATTTGTTTAAGAAATTAGATAATTTTCCACACAGTGGCACAGTGGTTGAAAAACACTGGTCTAGAGTAATCAGTAATCGATCTTGTCATAATAATATAAAAAATCTTTTGTAACTATTTATTATTGTTTTATTATTGTAAGGTTTTTTGCTTTTTATACCAAGTGCTGTACTGTCCCTTTGCTGT